>JAJJWO010000237.1:0-27632 GCA_021655895.1 Fusarium sp. NRRL 66739
ATCTCGCGACGCTTCCTCGAGAACCCCGACCAGTTTGCCGATGCCTTTGCCAGGGCCTGGTTCAAGCTCACTCACCGTGACATGGGTCCCCGCGACCGATACCTCGGCCCCGACGTCCCCAAGGAGGTCTTCATCTGGCAGGACCCCGTCCCCGAGCGCGACTACAAGTTGGTCGACGAGGGTGACGTCTCTGCTATCAAGAATGAGATCCTCAAGTCTGGCGTCGACGTCTCCAAGCTCGTCTCCACTGCTTGGGCCTCTGCCTCCACCTTCCGAGGCAGCGATCTCCGTGGCGGTGCCAACGGTGCTCGCATCCGTCTTGAGCCCCAGAAGAGCTGGGAGGTCAACAACCCTGCTCAGCTGAGCAAGGTCCTCGACGCTCTGGAGGGCATCCAGAAGAAGTTCAACGACTCCCAGACCAGCGGCAAGGCCATCTCCCTGGCCGATGTCATTGTCCTCGCTGGTTCCGCCGCCGTTGAGAAGGCTGCCAAGGACGCTGGCTTTAACGTCTCTGTGCCCTTCACCCCCGGCCGCACCGACGCCACCCAGGAGCAGACCGATGTCAAGTCTGTCAACCACCTCCAGCCCTTCGCCGACGGTTTCCGAAACTACGGCCAGTCCACAGATCGCGTCAAGCTCGAGCACCAGCTCATCGACCGCGCACAGCTGTTGACTCTCACCGTCCCCGAGCTGACAGCCCTCATCGGTGGTCTTCGCGCTCTCAACGCCAACTGGGACGGCTCATCCCACGGCATCCTCACCAACCGTCCTGGTGCTCTCACCAACGACTTCTTCGTCAACCTGCTCGACGTTGGCACTGAGTGGAAGCCCACAGGCAACGGTGACGTGTTCGAGGGCTACGACCGCAAGAGTGGTTCCAAGAAGTGGACAGGTACACGCGTGGACCTCGTCTTTGGCTCGCACGCTGAGCTGCGCGCCACAGCTGAGACATATGCTGAGGCGGGTGGCAATGAGAAGCTGGTCAGGGACTTTGTTGCTGCTTGGACCAAGGTGATGAACCTGGACCGATTTGACCTTGCCAACTCGTCTGCGCCTAATGTCTCTCCTCGTCTGTAATTTATGAAGCAATGTAGCAAAATACCTTTGAGAATGAAATGATTACGAATTTGGGATCTAAGCTCTGCTGACCTTTCTGTGACGTCTCTTCTGCGTGCCATTTTGACTCATTAGTGAATACCATCCTCAATTGAACTGTATCTAAACTAAAAAGCCCACTTTCAAGTCTGTCACCGGTCGCTCACCGTGGTGACAACCTCGGTAAGGAGCGAAGTGAGCGACTGGGATAGGTCACTGACAACCCACGTCGCGTGGCATCATACTCCAGCACCTGAACATGAAGCAATTCCGGACCCGGCACCGGCCGACCGGCCCCACATCCGGGACACTGTCCGATTTCCGATCATGTGAGCATCCCGCTCCGATGCGGCTGAGGCAGCGAGTCGACTTCTTAATGTAAGTAATCATTTTATCTTGGTATATTTGGATACGCTTATCTACTGGCGATGACATGCTTGTGGTTGCTGTGAATTGCAACGAGCATCCTCATCAGCCTCCACCCCAATTGAGACCAGATCCGTCCCCGAAGGTGGGATTCCTCGCTTTAATATACATATCTTCCCACACACTTCTATAGTCCAGCCAAATAGCTAAACACGAAGACAATATTTTCATTGTGAACAAGAGCAATGGCCAGAATGCTCTTCACACGTGTCAAGCACGCCACATCATGCTACTAATGCGAGAAGTATCCAGAGTTGGGAATCGGGGCTCGGTCCAGCTTAAAGTATCCTGGCTGCAACTTCTGATACACCTGCTCAGGGTCATACTTCTTTGCGATGCTCTTCAACTTAGCCTTGTTGCTGGAGCCGTAGCTTGCAATGACGTTCTGGAACTGACTGGCATAGTTCATGTAGACGTAGTCAGAGCTAACCCCGCGGGACTTGGCTTCCTTGGTGACTGTAGTGAAGAAGTCGGATGCCCAGCTGTAGATGGTCTCATCATCCGACTTGTCCCCCCACATAATTCCTAGTTGCATGATGAACAAGGGCCCATCGTCAGGTTTGAGGCCGAGTGCGTTTCCCCCGCTCTTTTGCATCTGCTTGAGTTGAGGAACAGTAATGCCTTGGACAACAAATGCGGGAAGAATGCCAGGAAGATCAATAACAGAGGGAAGCGTCTTGAAATAGTAGTCCCTGGCAAAGGTAAGAATGTCCAGATCTACTTTGGTGCTGATGCTATAGTAAACCTCGCGAAGACCGTTAGGGCTGTCTCTCATAGATTCTCGAGCCCAGTCGGCAATGATTCTATTCTGAGTCGTGTTCGAGATCGATTCAATTGCATTGAAGTCGTCCCAGATGGCAGCCTGACCGCCATTTGGCTCAGAGTAGTATAGAGTAGGGATGGAAATCTTGTTACCGTCAATCTGGCCCCAAGCGACCCAGAGACCAGCCTTGGGATCCTTGGGAGAATTGTTGATGATGTTGAACAGGGCAGTCGTGAGAGCCGGGAACTTGTCTTCGGTGTAGACACGAGAACCGCCCCAGAACTCACCCCTCGGAAGGGGAATCGTCTGGAGGTTGAAGCTTACAATGAGGCCAAAGTTGTTGCCACCACCGCGGAGCGCCCAGTAGAGATCGGGATATTGCGTGGCGCTGGCCTTGACGATGACTCCGTTGGCCAGGACAACCTCATAGCTCTCTACGTTGTCGCAAGCCCAACCGTGCAGGCTTGAGAAGTACGAGATGCCACCTTAAAACATCAGTTAGTTGGAGGGAGAAAGATAGGATGTTAAATGCGTACCTCCAGTAGTGAGTCCTCCAACGCCAATATTATAGAGTCGCCCTCCCACGACAGTGAGGTCCGACTTGGTCAGCTGCTCAAAAACATCACCCCAGATATTACCAGGCTGAATAGAAGCAATCTTGTTATCTTTAGATAGAGAAACACTCTTGAAATTGGCGAATGAGATAGTTATGCCGTCCTCAATTGAAGAAGCCCCAGCAAAGGCTGCATGGCCACCACTCTTGGCCGCAAAAGGACATTGTGCCAACCGAGCAAGTAGCACAAGAACAGAAATCTGAGTTGATCTTGCAGGCTTAAAGATGCAGTGAGGGCTCACTTCAGCCTGGATTGCAGACCAGTATGAGCCCGTGAAGTTGTCGTATGTTTTCTCATCGCGTGTCTCTACGGCAGCTTCACCATATAGCAACTTGAGTGACGCACACTATTTGAGACCAGTCAGGGATATGTGAAGTAAGTGTGCTTGTGTAACATACGGCAGCAGCGCAACCATGGACAGATCTCTTTGCACCGTCGGCAAATGCAGGAAGTTCTGACACATCAACGCCCCTGTCTAGAAGGGCCTGGGTGACATTGAAGTTGGCCGTCTCGAGTACCGAGTCTGAAGCAGTCGAGACAGAAACAGTCACAAAAACCGAAGCGAGCAAGACGAAACACCGCATCTTTACATTTACTGGCTGGAGGAAGTTGGAGGGTGGTGAAGGAGGAGCACTAAGACTCACTGGGGGGAACGTGTCAGGTCTTTTGTATTTTGTAAGAGTGCTACGATCTACAGCAATCCCTTCACCCTGCAGGAAGGCTGAAAAACTGGCCAATAGATGCCAAGAGTTATCGTGGAACTTGTGATGGGAGGCTGAAATTGCTGACTGTGCTGACTGCATATGTTAAGACTCGATTGTAATAATACCAGCGGGACAGATATTCCGAAAACTACTTCTGTAGACTGTGGCCGACGACAATCTCCACAACGAGACGCGTCCGATGCAGCCAAGATGTCCTTGCATCCCCTCAAGGCTGAGGAACCAGTTGCTGGCGGTAGGCGGAATTCCAAGACCGCCACGCCGTAGATCCATGTTGATAGGTGTGAACCCCTGTTGTCATGGCAGCGCCAACATTGTTGCTTCGATAACTCGGAGTCGTCCACCATAAGCAATTTAATCCTGAGGATGCCTGGTCAGGCTTGTGTTACATCTTCTTTTTTGCCCAAGCCATCCCTTACCTCTACATTGTCCCCACCAACGATCGACTGATTTCAGCTCTTCAGCTGACCAACCCTATCTACGGCGATGCCGAATTTCTTTCAAAGACCGTTTTTGATGCTTCGGTATGTCTGTGGTTGTGCCTTTGGTCGGCAAAGTTGCCGCTGTTGTCGTTGTACAAGGCGCTCCTTGTTCAACTTTCCTTCTACATCAAGCTCTGGTATGCTCTAGTGGTATTTTGTACCGGGGCAAGAGGATCTTCTCTTAATTGTGAGACTGGCCGTTACTGATTAGCTTCCCAGTCGCTTATCGGCTGCCTGATCACCCTCTTTCTTTCTTGAGATGATATGGAATCCTGGCTCACTTTCGGCGCATGCAATACACCGCATGAGATTTAAAAAGTTTCCATCAGCGTATGGTACGACTACACCGTCGATAATCTCACGAACATACTGAGTATGCTTACCTGGATGACATGTTTCTTCAGATGCTGACGCCGTTACGTTTCCACGATAGAACCTGGCTCAATGAAACGGTGTACCAACGGTTGCTTCAACGTTGCCCCATTGCGCCAGCCAAGGCACGAGAGGATACTCTTCTTTGACTCCAATTTCTGTGACCAATAATGCACACCCAATATAAACAGAAGAGGGCGGCGATACTGAACTTCCGAGATAGTGGCATCTGCAACCCAATGAGGAGTCGGAGCGGAAGCAACATGACTAGAGTCGCGAACTGCAATATATCACGTCACCAACAGCAACTCCGCCTATAGGGTTAACTATTGACTGCAACGGGATTAGCAAAGCGGAGCGTCTCCCTTGAATATCTGTCCATTCTGGAGAATGCAGCCGATCTCAAAGGTTTGTTATCCAGCACGCCCCGAGAAGGATCCCCCATTCGCATATTCGGTGCATACAACAGGCTTGCCTCCCAGTATGGTCTTCCAAAGCCATTTCGTGTGGAAAGACCGAGTCTCAGCCCCATCGGCGACGATTCTTACTTTTCCTGGGCACCTCTGGGCCTTGACACACCTTCTCACAATCCTCACACATCACATTCCCATCAAACAGATGAGAATCAGTGGTATATGCTTTAGTCGAATGCTTCAAGATACTTCGAATCAAGCTGGGCCAGGATATTGCAATGTTTACGGGTTGAATATTTCAACTCCATAGATTCGCTATGCTATACAGCGCTTCAAAACATGCTAGTTACCCTTGACGCGTCCATCAGGCTGACCATCCTTCTTCAGTCCACCATGCTCTGTGGGCTTGTAGTCGCCGCCGCCGCTGCTTCCAAGAGATCCACCGCTACCACCATCTGTAGTCTTGCCGCTCTGCTCACCAGCCTGGTGAGGGTCTACCTTGCCATGGGCGAACTCGCCAGTGCCAACGCGGCCATCAGGCTGACCGTCCTTGCGGAGGCCGTCGTGCTCTACATGACTGTTAGTAATAGTGAGATGTTGAAGGGAATTCTTCAAGAAATACCAGTGGGCTTGTAGTCAGACATGATGATGGTTTGTAGGTGATAGGAGTTTGGTTGTTATTGATCGTTGTTTGTGATGATGAGTTGAAAGCACAATTTGCAGCGTATCGAACGTCCCTTTTATACACATTGATCTTCACCGAGTTGCAAGGGGATTGCTGAGACACATTGACTCATTGACGTCATGAATCAAGGTAAGTGATCGTACATCTGTGAATAGGCCACAGCGACGTCATGATCGAAGTGTTGGTTCCTATTGTTCTGCTTATAGTGGTCATCGACTTTGCTTTTGTTAATTTACCAGCCCTAAATTGCCTACGAGATTAACGCTCAGGTACCACTGATCGTCAACTCCTGACGCCGCTTCAGGGCTAGTAGATCGTGATGCATTAAAGATGATCGGAGTCCAAGCTCCGATCTAGTGTCTCATTTCACGTTACTCATGATCCCTCGTTGAGCCACAGTATCATACAGCTTGCAAGGAACTTCAACTCGTACCTTTTGGGAGCGACGATCAATAGCTAGGGGCTGGCGTGAAGTCACTGCCAAGATAAGACGGAAGCTCGAACCTTTTACGTCAAAAACAAGAGGCATGTCATCATTTGAAGCTTGGATAAAATACATATTAAATTCATGACCTAGGTCTCCTAACAAAAACAGGCAGCCAACAGTCCAGAGATACACCTAAGGCCAAGGCAGATAAAGCTAAGAACTAGCCACCAATTGCTCCTCGAAAAAACTCCCCTACACCTTCTTAGCCCAAGCCTCGTCTTCGTGTACCTCGACTTCCTGAATCTCAACATGGTTCCCATCTATGCTCTTCCACTCCTCCATAAGACCTCGGAAATCAGCAGGAAGATACGGGGATGTGAGCTCCTGGAACCGACTAGACTTTCGATGTGTCTTGAGGTCAAGGTCCTTCATAAGCATGTTGCAATATGGCAGACCCTCAAAGACAAGATCAGGCAAGTCAGCGCCATAACCACAAGGATATCGCCATTTTCCCCATTGTGTGTGAAGCATGATCTCATTAGTGATCTCCTTGTCAGATGTAGGAATATCTTTGATCTTGCCAGCGATGAAAGCTGCAATCCAGTGGCCTTGAATCGTTGCGCAAGTAGCAGTGCTGACTGTTGAGATCATACCTGCAAAGGCAAGATCGTGCGATCGAACCATTCCAGATGGGACCATGAAGCGATAGTATCGAAGCGGGTTTGCCTCCTTTGGCTTGACGTTGAGTTCGGGCTGGTTCTTTAGGCGAGGGTATAGAGAAAGCACCTTTGCGTCGGCAGCTTCACTCAAGGCACGTCTCTTGTCTGTAGAGTAGGGAAGACCAAGCTGATCCTCGGCAAACTTGATGGTCGACTCCTTCTTCCATCCTGTCGAGCAGATAATTGCCTCCGTCTCAAGTATATTGCCGGACTTGAGTATAGCTCGTCCTGGCTCCAACGAGTCGATGTCGTCGATGTGCACCTTGATCTTACCCTCCTTGACCAGATCAAACAGAGAGCTATCGTAGTTCAGGATGCTGAGTCCACTGCCGATCCAGAAGGCAGAGTGCCAGGGCTTGAGCTTCTGGAGCTCAGGATGAGAGTCGTAGCCATTGGATGAGATGACATCGCCACTAAGAGCCTTCCAGAAGTTATCGACGATGAATCGACCAATAGATGTACCGTGAAGGAAGTTGCGAACCCGAGGGAACCCATCTGCTTCGCCCCAAGGACAAGGAGTAAACCAAGTCATCCAACGGATATTAAGAAGCTGATCCAGTCTCTTCTTAAATGGTGTAACAAAAGGAGGTGCAATCCAAACTGGTCCATTGCCGGTAGGACGCACTATCAAGTCCACCTCTGCACCATCTTGCACCAGGGCATAAGCGACGTCAAAGGCAGACTTTGCCCCACCGACGACAATAGCCTTCTTGACGTTCAGGTTGGGAGCTTCTTTACAGAAGTCCTTTGCATGAAACAGAGGAGCTCCGAACTTATCAGCGTTCTTATAAGCGGGCATGTTTGGTGTTGATGTAAGACCAGTTGCCAGAACAAGTCTATCGGTCGTGATAAATCGGTTTCCCTTGGGAGAAGTAACAGTCAGACGCCAGCCAGCATCGCCATTACGCTCGACCAAGTCAACAGCTGTGTTAAACTGGATCCGATCGTGAAAGTCGAAGTGCTTGGCAAAGTCTGTGAGGTAGCGGTGGAGGACTGTGCCGGGGATGTGGCTATTTGGCTTGACGCCGTATACCTTTTCCACCATTGGAAAGTCGGGGAACTCGTACGTGCCCTTCATGTTGTTGGACTTGAGGCCGGGATAGAGTCGGTTCTTGGACCAGGTGCCACCGCATGACTCGGCGGATTCGAGAACGGTCAGGTTTGCTTCTGGCTGGATTTGTCGGATCGCCTTGGCAGCGGCCAGACCGAACCATCCTGTCGAGATTCAGTTAGTTGATGACGGGACTTGGGAGGTGAGGATGATTGCTTACCGGCGCCTACAACTACGACATGATATGATTCAGCCATGGCTCTTGGAGTTAGGGAAAAGAATGAGTGTTGAGAGGTAAAGGGTAAGATTGTATATATCCTCTTTGTTTCAATGAACAAGTATCGTGATGATTCAGATAGAAAGAGGCGAAGGGTGGCTTCTATATCAGTCCAACCACAGCTCGTCGGCTATCCCCAGATGCAACTATTTTCTTCGGTGACATGTTCCATGCCGTGTTAGTCTCTTGGAAACACCAAAGATAAAGCGTCGGAACGGTGAATTGAGTCCTTACCACGCAGCAACTGCCGATAAGGCTAGTCATTACCCCAGATTACACGTTCCGTAGACCTGGTGATACCCCATTCCGACCCCGCGTATCAACTAAACGGTTATCTGGGGTTGCAATCGTGCACGGAAATGGTGGGATATCTTGGAACTGTGCGTTGAGATAGACAATGCGAGTTCCGAACCCTGTAAGTCCCATGTCTAACTGAGTTCAGCCCTGTCGTTATGCTCAGTTCTGTGATATGACTCGCTTGGCTTGACTCGCCTATCAGCTTCGTGCTCAGATGATTGGAGAGACTACGGAACTTCCGATCGGAACCTCCTAAGAGAACGAGGCAATCGTCTGGACTCGATCAGATCTGCGCCTAAGCTTATCCAATGCAAGGGTCCGAAGACTCCGAGTTAGTTCCTATCATAATCTGGGGTAGATCACCTGGCCGACTCTGGGGATCTACTACGTATTGGCCACTCCCTGGCTATATATTGCTGGAAATGAACAGTCACTAGACTCCAATACCCCAGCTTCAATCAACCAATCATCTCAACCCAATTCATCATGTACGCCGACATCTCCAAGCCGCCAGCGCCTCTTCCCCAGGCCCAGCCTCAGTCTATTGCCCCGGGCATCACCCTTCTACCTCCACTCTCAAGACTAGGCCATGGCCCAGGCCTCGTTATCTTGCACCCTGACTCAGACAAACACTTGGACATAATTGAAGGTGTTCCTTCTGCACTCCTTAAGTGGGCTGAGGAAGGATATGCCGTGGTTGAGATTCAAGCCAAGGCGTTCAAGAGGGATGCAAGTGAGGTTCTTGGGGATGCGTTGAAAGCACTCAAGAGCTGCGATAAGCTCGAAGCGGATACAAAGATTGGACTTATCGGTAAGCTCAGCTTTACACAATCATTTGTTATTGACTGTACTGACTGAAATCCCCGCAGCATATGATCCCCAGCTATGGAACCAAGTAACCGGAACACTTGACACGGATGCAAGCCTCGTAGGCGGTGTCGTCTACGCAAACGATGCCGATGTGGCAACGCTCGAAAAAGCCAACATTCCCATTCTTCGCCATGTAGCTGGCCGCACAGCTATACTCGAAAGACGGAATGGCGTGACGACATACTCATACTCGAGCGCCAAGTCTCACCGCATGGCCACGCCCTTTGGCGATGACTTTGACTATTGGATTGAATCACTATCACACACAAGAAACTTGACTTTCCTCAAGCCACTGACTGGTGGCCCATACTTTGACCTTGAGGCCATTTGGGACGAGCATACATACTATGAGTTTGCGGACAGGTCGGTTGAACATACCATGAGCACTATGGTTGGTCAACCATATGTCAACCACGTACCTACTGTGAGTTGCTACCCCAAGCAAAAGGGTCACGAGACAGATTACTGATGCAAGGATAGCTCACGGGTGGTATTGGGCGCACGTCATTGACCAAATTCTATCGGGATAACTTTATCTTTCAAAATTCGGCAGACACGGAGCTTGAGCTTATCAGCCGCACAATCGGTATCGACCGTGTTGTCGATGAATTTATTTACAAGTTTACCCATAACAAGACCATTGACTGGCTGTAAGTCCCTCACTGAACACGAACACGCTCTTGGTGGCAACTGCTAAGATGAAGCACACAGACTCCCCGGTGTTCCACCCACTTTCAAGAAGATGGAGGTCCCATTTACAGCAGTTGTGAATATCCGCGGAGACCGTCTTTACCACGAACATATAGGATGGGACCAAGGCACGGTGCTTGCTCAGCTTGGCTTGATACCACAGTATCTCCCTTTCCCTTATCCGGTGGAAGGCCAGAAGGAGGGTGCCAAGTTTGAGTATCGTGTGCCTGTGACAGGGATTGAGACGGCAGCCAAGATGAGGGATCGTAATTCAGTTGCTTCGAACGAGATGTTTAGCTATCAGGTTCGGGAGGTGTAGTTTAGTCAATAGCTCGAGTCAACAACCCCCAATGTCCCGGCCATATTTCTGAGATGTGACATGTGCTAGAGCACCGATAAGGGTCTCTCAAACGCCGACATTCCCGATTGGATACCGTACGAGTCCTCCTGTCGTCGCTAAGCCAGATCAACACAAGCCTCTGAACTCAAACGACAGGAGATAACAAGTATTTTAGACAGTGAAGAAGTTTAGTGCTGCTGATCTCAGTCTAGTGTGCTTTACCCCGCATAAGTTCAAGGTGAAACCGACGCTAGTGATAGATAGATCCAAGGGAGGGAAATAAATAATGGCGCTGGGCTAAGTTATCTCGATTTTTAGCCCCTGTTTTCCGCTTTTTTTCTCCTATTCTCCAACGTCAATCGAAGCCCTTGACACTTTCTGCTCGCGTATCCAGCACGCTCACCTGGTCGATACCACTCGCGAGACCCTTGTCACTTGGCTCGCCGCCATGTCCCAGGCACGCGAATCACGAGGCGTCAAAAAGTCAAACAATACGGGAGAGACGGGAAAACGAAGAACTCCATATGCCCTGCACGCGTGCGATGCTTGTCGACGTCGCAAGGGCAAGTGTGATGGCCGACAACCGTGCAGACATTGCATAGGCCGTAATCAGACTTGTAGCTACAGCACCAGCTTTGAGACGGATGAATTTCAGCCCCCGCCTCAGGCTCAAGCACCAACTATTACCGAGCCAGTTCCTGGTACTGCAAGCCATGACTGTGGACGGAATAACTCTTTGGCGTCGTGTCAGAGCAACCAAGCCGCTATCGTGGACATGCTGTCTAGTCTCCAGGCTCAACTGAACAGTCTCACATCTCAAGTTCAATCATCCTACCATGAGCAGACAAATCTGCCATCGCCCGTCACAATGATTGAAGCTGCTCAGCCTCGGCCTCCCATACCTGTCATCACCACTTATAACGAAACAAACGATGATGAGCTCGGCTCGACACCAAAGTCTTGCACCACGGCTGCATCTCAGAACTTCTACGGACCAACATGTCCCGACTACGCTTTGAATGTCGGGCAGTTGAAGCTACGGCGCAATAGCTGTCCTGGTATACCGCTACATCAGCGCCAACTGCAACTTGCCAGCATCCACGAGGACGATGCGTCGGATGGAGACGACGCCAACGACGGTCAGAATACACAACTCTCCGTCTCACCTCGAACCATCGACAAGGGCGACCCAGCCATGCTCCTAACCTTCAGATCCGTCATGGGCCTAGAAGAAGCCATACAGCTTCTTTATATCTACCAAGAAGTCGTTGGCGAACTTCATCCCGTAGTGGACATCGATGCACTTGTTATGCAGACCAGGTGCTGGTACGCAGATGCTGGCTCTGGAGTCTGGGATGTCTTAGCAGCGAGCACAGGAGCTGCTTCTTACGAGTTGCTATTGATACTAAATCTCTGCTTGGCGATTGCTCTTCGGGCGGATTGCAAGCCGAGTAATTGCAATACTGAAACTCTTGTTCGAGACAGCTTTCAAGACGCCGTTAATGCAAAGCTTGCGGCTCCTGCTAATAGCATTAAACATGCTACTATAATATTCCTCAAGGTCCGTTCCAAACTCTATCGTGTACATACTTTGGCTAATTTGGTTCAACAGGGCTGGTACGACTTCTTTCAAGACATGCCACGCTCTGCTTGGCGCATGTGTGGCATCGCTGGTCGTATGCTGATGGAGCTTGGACTTCACAATGCCGAAGTCTTCAAGCATACGCTCAAGTCGGAAGCTCAACGTACTGAAGCTTGTACCTTGGTCAGCAGCATTGTGATTCTTGATCGGCAATGGAGCTACGCGACTGGCCTACCGATACACTTTCACGAGACGAGCTTTAGTTCCATCTCAACATCATCTGTGAGTTGACCAATACAATCCTTTACATATTCACGCTCTAATGCGACCTAGGTCAAAAACCCCTATCTAAAGGCCATGCTCTCCTTCATACTCATCAGTGACCGGTTCAGCGAACCGATCTCCAACGCTTCCAAAGGCGAAGGATACAATGACGAGAACTCGTTCGAGCTCATGAATTTCCAGATCGAGCAGTGGAGGAACAAGGCAGTTGGCGACTACTCGATCGCTCAATGCCAGTCATGGCATACGGATCCATCGACGAGACCACCGACATGGACAATCCTCTTGAACCTCAGAGCTGAATCCGTTCGAAGTCAGCTTCTCAAACCCTTTTTCTTTTCAGAACTGGATATCGAGATAACGAAGAAGCACG
The DNA here is from genome assembly GCA_021655895.1 of Fusarium sp. NRRL 66739. Lineage (NCBI taxonomy): Eukaryota > Fungi > Ascomycota > Sordariomycetes > Hypocreales > Nectriaceae > Fusarium > Fusarium sp. NRRL 66739. Next base: position 12,481 of record JAJJWO010000237.1, read on the forward strand.
TCAGACCAGCGACAGATCGCGTCTACGATATCATCAATGTTCTGCATACACTCGACACAACGACTGATATCTACCGGAAGCAACATCCGTATTATCAGCATATACTAGCCTGTACATCAGGACTGGCCTTTTTGTTGATAGCTTTCATCAAGCAAAACAGATCCACCATGTTGCCAAGCCTAACACCCGAGCTCATCGAATCTCTAGGAGGCAGCTTCAGCATGGCGGTAGCTCTGACGACAAAGTACACTGACCGATCACGATCTGCGCGAAGACTTGCCAAGAGATTAATAGAAATGAGACGGAACCTCTTGAGCTTGGGCATCCTCAACGCAGCGAGTCCTGGGAGCCACGAAGGGCTGGACAATGTCACGGAATCTGTGCGGAGGGCAAGCCTTGCAGCACAGCCCGTCCCTGAGGGATTCCAGGCTTATACGGAGTACTCGCCGCCTTTTAATAGCCAAGGTGTACCAGGGGGGTTTGGGGTTGCAGGGACTCAGATGGCCTGGGAAGACTCGCTTGGGCTGCAATGGCCAATTGGTGATGTAAACCACATGTTTTCAGAGAGCATCTTTTAGTGTTAGCGTCGGATGATACCCTATCAGAAAAAAGACATTCTGTAGCTAAATGAGGTACACTTTTGTTGTGAGAGCGGTTGAGCGGATAGTACCAAGGTGTGTGGGTGCGTTACCCGATTTCCGGGGTGCATATCCGCTACGCGGGCCGCAGGCTTGTTTGATGTCTCATCACTGGGACTAGACCACGGGATAGCACGTGCTGGATGTAAGAGAATGAAACGGTGTCTTGTAACCACAAAGCTCAAGTTACGGAGTGAAAGTATGGCAAGATTGAACAAGGTACTATGCAATTTATCCTGATATCATCACCAACGCCTCAACTACTGGCTCTCATAACTAATCAATCCATCAATCGTGCCCGCATGAAGACCTCCAGTAATAGGAATATCAGCAGCCGTAGTATGCTTAGCAGCATCGCTCAACAAGTAAATCACCGCTCCAGTTAAATCGTTTTGCGTGCTCAAGCGCTGGTTCGGCGGCGCCAACCACATCTGCTCCCCTTCCCTCTTGCTCTTATGCTCACGAACATTCCTTGTCATGTCAGAGTCGACGAAGCCAGGTGATATCGTGTTAACTCTGATGTTCTTGGGCGCCAGTTCAACAGCCAAGGCCTTCGAGAGCATCAGCACGCCTCCCTTTGAGGCGTTGTAAGCGGCCATCCGGTAGCCGGGGAGGCCGATGTGGGCTGATTGCGAGGCTAATAGGACCATGCTACCGCCGGTGCCTTGCTTAATCATTTGTCGAGCAGCGAGCTGAGCGACAAAGAAAGTTCCACGGACCTGTTTCTGTTAGCCACATAATCGTGTTTGGCCGAGAGAAGAGGAGCTTACGTTAATGTCCTGAATGCGAGTGAACTCATCCCAAGTCTGGTCCAAGAAGGGCTTATCAATAGCAATACCAGCAGCTGGCACAACACCATCGATAGAACCAAATTCTTGCAAGACCTTGTCAAAAGCAGCCTTGATGCTATCCTCAGACGTAACGTCGGTCTGGATGTAAACAGCCTTGGTGGAGAACTTGTCGCTCAATGTCTTGAACTCTTCAACGGGCTGTTTCTGGATGTCTAACACAGCAACATTGCCTCCCATTTCGCAGATTGCCCGTGTGCATGCGAATCCGATGCCTTGAGCTCCGCCCGTGATGATGTAATTTCGGCCACGGAGCTCGAACATGGGACGCACATCTTTGAGAGCTTCAGTTGCCATATTGGATTGAGTATATCGAGATTGAGTATGCGATAAGATAGATAACTGGTGTGAGATTGTATGATAGTTTAGTAAATGGTATCAGCAATGCAATTGTTATAGACCATCTAGCTTATTCATATCTCCAGCTGCCGTCTCGTTACAGCATTGCCGGCCTCCGGAATGCATATGGACCCACCTTCCGCCGTTCCGTTCCGAACGGATCGGCAGTTCCGTGTCACTCACAAGACCGTGTTAGACTTCAACTGAGGATCAGTGAGTTAAGTGCCGATTGGTGAGTGTAGAGTATTATCTTTATTTATGTAACCCTGAGCTTTTCTTATCGTATTGTGACTACAGACAACTCTATACCGGCATAATCCACGTCCAACATGGCATCCCACCCTCCCGCCGCGTGCTGTACTATCGCCAACCTTCATGAGTAAGTTTCCATGCCATATTCCGGCTTTCAGACAGCCGACTAATTCACTCAGAGGAAATCCTCAAGGCACAACTGTCCAGATCAATGGCAAAGTCAATGGCTACCTAGCCAAGCCTTCCTCTAAGGAGGCTGAGCAGGCTGTCCTATACCTCCCAGACATCTTCGGAATCTGGCAGAATAGTAAACTCATGGCAGATGCTTTTGCTTCAGAGGGTTATGTCTGCCTTGTACTTGATACGTTCAATGGTGATCCAGTACCATTGAACATGCCTGACGGCTTTGACATTATGAGATGGCTGAGCGAGGGCTCTGACGGAAACAACCCACATACGGTCCAAGCCGTAGACCCCATTGTAGTCTCTGGTATAGAATATCTTAGGAGTACAGGTGTCACTCAGATTGCTGCAGTAGGGTACTGCCTAGGAGCCAAGGTTTGTTGCTTTGCCAATTACGGTGTCTCCCATAAGCTAACCAAGTTCGTAGCATCTTGTTCGTCACTACAAGAGTGGCATTGATGTTGGATTCATTGCTCATCCTTCGTTCGTCGAGTCGGACGAGTTGGCTGCCATCACAGGACCTTTATCTATCGCTGCTGCTGAGCTGGATGATCTTTTCACCGTGGACAAACGTCGTGAAAGTGAAGAAATTTTATCCAATTCTAAGCAGGACTTTCAGATCAACCTGTTTTCGGGGGTTCACCATGGATTCGCTGTTAAGGGAGATCTTAACGATAAGAGGCAGCTGTTTGCAAAGGAACAGGCTTTTTCTCAGGCAGTGGCGTGGTTCAAAAGACACCTCGGCGGGAAATAGATCATTGTATTGCATGTTCATAGCGACTCAAGTATCCTTAAGACTATCTAATGTTTTGTTAGAAACCTGCTCTTGCATATATTATTTTTGCAAAATGTTTGTATCGTCCGTCCATGCACACACGTATGCCATGATGCACAAATATAGTGTAGTGAAGCCCCCAGGGAGCCCAAGATCAAACCAATCAACAGCAGACAAATGGTAAACATGGTGCCTGTGCTGTCACACACCTATGGCTTTCGGTCGCGCGAGGTCCAATGGTCTTGGTCAACCTGAGTTAAGGAGGATTGACTGGGCTCTCTTAGCGACATATTCCTGCTGGTAATGAAGAAGCAAGCGCCCAGTTCTTCATTTTCATGTTGGTGAACCAGGTACCGAGCTCAATGGTGTACTTGCCAATATCGATGCTCATCTCGGGATCAAACTTGCTGCCCTTCACCATACCGAGCTTCATGGCGATGCCGTGATCGGGCCCCTTGCACAGAGAGCGATAGGAAGGTGCCACCGGTCGAGAATATGGAAGCGAAGCTCTTCCATAGTCGCTCCTGACTTCTGCAACTTGACATTGACAAGCTTGTTGCAGAAATAGTGCACCATCCAGTACGTGTACACAACACTATTCAGGCCTTTCTCTCCAAAACTAACTGCCTCCCCGTGCCTGTTGCAGCCCGCTTGCATGACCTGGATCAGGTCCTCGTACTCATTAGAGCTGGGAGTTATACGGACCAGGGCGAACGTAGACAAATAGCCGTATGAAGTCCCACATATACTAGCTATAAACTGTATATAATAATAATAATGTTCTTTATATGACTATTATAATATATTATAATTTACAGTAAAGTCTATGTTTAATTTTAAATATTTGTATGATACTTTTACTCAAATCTTACGATTTTCTTCTACTATCATTATATTTTTTATAAGGGATAACTATAGGTTAATACCTACATAGATAACACTGCAGCAGTAGGCATTTATAATATTTGTAACATATTATGCCTAAATCTAGCATTTGGACAGTTTGAAAACTGGTTATATTTAGGACAATCTTGCGCGTTTAATTCTTATGGCTTGTAGGTTTGTAATATTTGTAATTATTGTGTGTCTCGACAACACCCAAATCCTTGAATGTTTTGATGGGAGCAACCTCACGTGTAATCTTCTAGTATGTAAGTGTATGTAAAAGAAAATGGGCTGGCTGTTTGTCTCACGGAGTAGTTGCATGTTTGCTGATTTAGCGTTTGAGAAGCCGTCGTTTGTTTCTCAACTTCTGGGTTATAAGCCAATGTTCTCGTCTATAAATGTGGATGGCCCTTCGCGAATGCCGATGACCTTGAGGTGGGAGGGTGGGTTACCTATAGACAACAAGCCTACCATGGTCTATTCCTTCAGGATATGCATCAGACTTCATGTTTTCGGTGGGTCGTTCACCCGACTGATCACGTGACTACTCTTGGTTGGAGATCTCTCAACACCAAGGCCCACTGAATATGATCGCCATCTCTGGGAAGATCACAATAGCAGCCCTTTTCGGCCTGCGCCCTGATTTCCCGTAACATTCCTCTGTTATATAAACTTTTGAAGAAGATGGCGCAGAACAGTACGAGCCTCCACGCGTGAGTAAAATCTTCAATGCATCTCGTCATCCGCTAACTGATCGTAGCCTTCCTGACAACATCTCCATCATCACCGCGATGGCCTAGGCTGTGGTGCAAGATGTCATGTGGCTCGACGACGGCGCCTAAAAGGTAAGTTCCTAATGCACATTCCATTATGAGATGACCTAGGGTCTTAACTGACTGCCAAATAGATCTTCAGCATCACAGTTCCCGGGTATTCTGTGCCAATGGAAACTGGAAGATCTGCCGAGGCTTGCGAGCATTTCTACGTTGCCGTTGCGCTCCCAGTTGAGTTCAAACGGGAGTTCGAGGCTGCTTGGCGCCGCCTTACCAAGAACGAGGCACATAACGTCCATTTTTTCACCCACCCTGGCTCTTCTGGCCCCTCGGCTGACTGGTAAGTCACTACCTGTCGAAACATGTCAACAAACTTGCTAACTGGCAACAGGGACTGCAAGATCGTCATCCACACTGGGTCTATCGACGTTCTGGACCAACATCCCACCGAGGAGCACGAGCTTGTGCTCCTGGTGCGTCGCCCACTCCCCGCGGGATCGAGGACGAGACTACGCTGTCAAGACCTACTCCAACCGGTCCCAGGCCAATGCCGCTCTGAAGTGAGACAATGACCAGTAGAACTGGCTCTGTCTCGAATTCGATGCTGGCCTTGCCGAAGCTCACCGCCAGGTCAAAGCTGTGTTGGCCTTTTACACGACCGCCGCAGTCACCCTTGACAAAATCCCCTGCTCGGATCACATTCACTTCGCTGTAAACGACTTCGCAAGTCATCTATATCGCCACAACCAGGCCGTCATAGAGCGCTACAATGAGGGCAAGCTTCTACTAGTAGATGATTCTATACGCCGCCGTCGCAACCTTGTTGTCCGAGATTACAACCCTGCGCAAGAACTTTCCGCCTTCCAAAGCCTCTCCAAAGACCTCACGTGTGGTGATGACGCCGCCCCGTCCAGCAAGCATACGGAAGCTTCCCTGTTGTTGGAAGTTGCATTTGTCCGCTACCATCTGCCTCACTGATCCTGCGGTCGCCTACGACTGGTTGAGTGCTTCACCCCGACGATAGAGTTGTCCTTCACGATATACAGAAGCGTACAAGAGAAACATGTCCCTGAAACAGCTATTTTCTTTACAATTATTATAAAAATATCGTAAAATATGATTAATTCTCTTATATCTTATACGTAAGTTCATTATCTGTCTTTTTAAATCTTTATTTACTTTTACTTACTTTTACCATAAAGCCTTATTTGTCGTTACTAAGATTCACTATAAACATATAGGTATCTTTCCTATATTTTAAGTCGGTTTCTGCCTCAAACAAATCTTGCATATAGCAGCATCAGCTCCTGCTCGTCCTGCCTTGCCTACGATACCCGCTACGCCAGAGCAGCCACCTCGGGACCTGGAGCCAGATCGCCCTGATCGGATGGACCAGGCACAGCGCAGCGAGATTCGAAAGTTGATCTCGAACCCTACCTGCGTCCTGCAAGGGCTGGAAGGACCTTAACTCTACCCTTGGAGGTATTTTACCTCCTCTTTGGAGCGAGGTGGTCAAGGCTCTGGAGCCAATAACCGGATGCTTTGAGATGGCCGAAAAGATCAAGGGTTGGCTAGCCGGGACCATCGAGATACCCGAAACCAGCTCTCGAACTATGGTGCAGATCGCGGCCTCTGTACAGATGGCACAGGTTTGCGGTGCTGTGACAGCAAGTCTTTGCCCTTAACTTCCGGAACTGCCGCCCAATGGAGGAAGGGCAAAATCGAGAGCAAGTTCCCTGTCGCCCTCAAAGACGTTGCAGGACAAGCCACCCTCCTTGCCAACATCTCCTCGAGCGAAAATGCCTGGCCAATGGTCAATCTTACCTACGGGACATTCATGGGCACGCCTGCGTACACTGCACAAAAGGCTTTGGCCGACACCATACACCAAGAGATTCGATCTCGCTTGGGTCCTGGTTCGTCTGAGGAAGGAGCTTGATGGAAGACATGTTACCGGCATCGCTTGAGAAGGCAGGAAGGAGGTAACTCGAGAAGCCGAGGTGATCCTGTGATAGTTTGGCAATGTTGTCGAGGTGGTAGCATTGGTTTGATGGTATTAGTTGTCGTCTGGTTGGTTGGGAGTCGACCACTTGGGAAGACGAATAGAAAGAGGAGGGCAATCACGAGACGTGTTTATAATGCCTTACTGTTAAAAAGAAAATTTGATTATGCAATCTGCTCAGCCGTAGTCAACCTGTTGTTACACACCTAATAGACGCAGCCTGATTTCAATGCAGGCAGCCGTAAGAGATGCTAGGTATCAGGCAATGAAGAATACAGAGTACGCATATTACCGACTGTCTAGCAGTAGCTGCCAGCTGCCAGATGAGAGATGACAAACAAATATCAAGCTCACCAGTTTCTGCCCGGTCAAACAAGACTGACTAATCACTGTTTGCCAACGTCATTGTTGCTCAGCGATTTGCCATTGTTCACTCGCCAGCTGCCGCTCTCCTCGAACACGGGCCAACCGAGGCTGCTTTTTTCGTTCCCTCTGTTTTTATTTTGTCGTCGTTCTTCTGTCTTTTGTCCCGCAAAGCGTCGTGCAAACTTGTTTGCCTCTTTTCTTGCTTCGTCTCGCTCTGGTCCGCAACAAACGCATGACAAGACAAGACAACAAACACCGCCATCATGGCCTCAGGCCCTCAAGATCGAGACGTAGCTGGCTCAACCACCTCTCCAAACGACAGCAAACCGTCTGAAAGTGCCACGGTTGAAAGGGACTGTGCCCTTCTGTGAGTCCACACGCTCTACAGCGTCCATCTCCCGCTACTAACCATGTTGCAGATTCGGCCATCTTGGTCCCATCGTTGCCGCTGGGGACAGCCTCGGTCTGAATACAAAGCTCAAGGCCAAGTTCGTCTCCAAAAAGTCTCCCGACTGTGACGCATGGATCGGCGTCGCCATCGACGTTCCCTTTGGCAAGGACCAGAAAGCCAACGAAGAGTCAGGCTTTGGCGTCCGCTATGGAAGTGAGTACCAGCCTAGGGAGTGCAATGTGAAGTTGCCTGACATTTGTCTAGTCAACGAAGCCCAGGATGGTCTGATACCTCTTGATTACCACCGAGTCCGAATCGAGCTTCCCCGCGACTTTGAGTACGACATCCAAAGCGCCCCCGCGTGGCTTTCCAAACGATTTCCTGAGACCAACGAAAACTATCATGGCCTCTTCTACATCCGTATCCGTCTTGAACAGGTAAAGATCATGGTGCACGGCTTTGGCATTCCCTTTGCGAATGCTGAGGACGCGGAGATTGAGGCATGGATCAACAGCAACGCCCCCATCGTCAACGGACACAGTTTCCTCGACGTCCTCAACCAGAAGACGTTTTACTTGATTGTTCCCATATCCATACCTGAAACAGCTGAGTTGCTTGTCCAAGACCGTCTTCCGCCGCCATTCACTTACCCATACGGAGACGACCAATCGTGGAATGTCCCTCGGTTCAAGAAGCTGCTGAAAGCAAACAAAGGCCACCAGTTTACACCCATCTATCAGTATGTGCATGGAAATATCTACACCTGAAGTTTCTACTGACGTGTTACAGTCATCCCAGCCATGTTTCACACATGACAGCAGTCACTCAATCTGTTGTCCAGGACACAATGTGGTTACACGATGCAGTGGAACGAGTAAGTTCCGACCAAACACGCTTTCGAGACTCATCTAACTCCGTCAAGATTGCACAGATACGGTTGCCAATCTACTTTGCCCGTCCCATGTCGCCGCCCAAGTGTTCTCCGCGCCACCCTGACTTCTTCACCGCCATCGTTCCCTTGACCCAGCAATTCGAAAAGGAAACACAGGCCGTTTGGGAATACCTTGTCAAGCAAGAGGTCCTACGTCTATTTCTTTACGACTCGCGCCAAGCGGAGGAACCTGCTGCAGATTGGTAAGCAGTCAAGGTGATGACAATCAGAACGTCTTCACATTCTAACCATGAGTAGGGATTGCGAAATAGTGTCCTTTCCGAAAATACAAGGTCACCTTCAACCCCATCTCTGCAGTGGTAACTTGTACCTCTATGTCCGACGACCTGGGCCGTATGAAGTCGAAAGGGATTACTTTTTGGAGGATGACATGCGTGTTGAGAGGGCACAGGCTCAGGCTTTTGGCTTGAAAATGTTCTCTGACCGCCAGAGTGCCAAGGAAGCGCTGTATCATGGAGAGGAGCACTAGAATTGCGCATCTCTGGTGTTTGACGCACGCTTGGGCGAATGCCAGCGCAGAGTCGATGCCGTTTCCCTCTTTCATCCTCAAGCGCAGCCATCCAATCCGAGGGCCTCTGGCTTGCCTGTCGTGGACGGTGAGATACTGGAACATCTGTCCCAAGAGCATTCAGAACTATTGTGTCAGATAAAGGACAGAATGAGCCTTCATCGAGCTGTTGTACGCGGTGTTGGATTCTATGACTGGATGACCGAAACCGATAGCACCAGTACTTGGCGACACCTTCCCACGGTCAATTTTCTCGACATCAAAGACAAATTCTATGCCACCGCCATTGTCGAAGAGGCTTTGCCACAAGATCGCGCTCGTTTCCGGGGCTACCTCAGCAACCGACCGTTGGGTATTGGCATCATCACGGGCGTAAGTACTCCCTCTTCCACCGAGGAGTAACTACTGACCGCTAATTACAGTGTCCTGGGTTCGGAAAAACCACTGCTGGTGCTGCAGCAGCCTTCGCTATGGAAGCCAAGCTCGGTCGAATCCTCTGTTCCGCATCAACGCCTGTATCCATCGACAACTTCGCATACCACCTCGATAAACGGGCACAGGCTATCACGAAACGATACAATAAAGGCAAGATACCATATGATCCTCTTCGACGCCGCTGCAAACTCGTTGTTCGAGCATATCCAAAGAACGACGAGTTCAACGCTTTCATGAGCCTACTCGAAGATCCAGATCTTGGCGACGAGGCTCTTGCCGAGGGAACCATCACAGGAGATTTACTGAGACAGCCTCATTGGAAGTTTCACTTGTCGGTTACATACTGGCTCCTCATCCTGCTGCGTTCACCTTTTGTGGATCGAACGCTCCATCCTGATGATAGTCCCGTTCTACACGAGCTGCAGCGCATGATGGACGACCATGATAACCTTTGGCAACTACGAAATGTGGCTAGCGGACGGGAACCCTGGCACGGTTTCAGCGATACAGAGTTCCCGATGCACTTTGGTATGTACTTCGATTTGCTGGTCCAGGGGGCCGACTTTCTCTGCATGACACCAGCCGAGACCGAAGAATGCAGAACATATCGCCGATGGAAGAGTACCCTCGCGCGCGGTGTCGTCGTCGATGATGCAGGCAACATGAACAGGGCTGACTTGTATTGCGTCTGGGCCAACACCCTTCAACCATGCTTTCTGGTTGGCGATCCTCGACAGCTACAGCCAATCGTGATGTTGCAGACTGAGCGCGAGCCCGATTCCGACAACTTTGTCAACCGTTTCGCAAGAGAAGGTCAAGTTTCAGCACTGCAATTCCTTCAAGCTTCTGGTCTTCCTGTTTACCGACTCAAGTCGCAGATTCGCATGGCCAAGGGCATGTTTGACGCTGTTGCCGAGGCCATTTATCCCGATATTCCATTCCACTATCATACTAGCTGGGAGGTCAACAGCCCAAAGTTTGATATTGGCCGCAAGCTTGGAATATTCGCTCGTGAGCGGTTTCCTCAGTTGGCAGAGTCCTCTGTGGGCAGCTTCCAGCCCCTCTTCGTCCATTGCCATGGCTCAGTGGTGCATGGGGATGTTGTTGGATCACGAATGAGCTTTGGCCAGAGCAAAGCTGCCGTCGACTTCCTCGTCGACTTCGTCGCTTGCAAGCACGTTGATCCGAGCCGAATTACCATCATCACGCCATTCTCTGCCGACGTTGTGGTCATCAACAACAGGCTTAGCCGAGATAAATACAAGTCACTTGAATCCATGCAGCCTGTCACGACCATTGACGGGTTTCAAGGCAAAGAGTCGGATATTGTCGTCGTCGTCATGTGCACAACGGCCAAGTCCGGGCCAGGTTTTACCGCGAATGAACATCTCTTAAACATGATGCTTACTCGACACAAGTGCGGTCTAGTAATCTTTGGAGATATCTGCGCCAGCGGGGTGATCGGCTTGGGCCAAGATGGCAGCTTTGTCAAGGTCAACGGACGAAGCATGTTCCATTACGAAGGGCCTCACGGCGGGATGCACCCTACCGAGGCCAGAGCCTTGCGAAAGGTTGATGAGATATTTCTTGAAAATGGACGTATCGTGGCTGTAGTTGTGGATGCTGAGTAAATGGATGGGCGAACAGAAGAACGGGGACTATTGAGAGAGCTGAGTCCAATTCTGGTTAAGAGAAGAGTGACTGCAGAAATAGACGAGAGTTGCAAGGAATATCTTGGCAAAGAAAGCCGTGCACTTGACCTGAGACACTCTTCTCGGAGAGCGCAAGGCAGATAGTTCAGAGACTATACTGAATCAACTGTAGGGAAGCATTAGTGCAATATCCTTGAAATTAACCATGTATAGGGCATGATCTGCAAGGGTCTAGAATCGACCCTGTTCACCACGTTATCGCAGCCGCCTGGTTCGACCAATTAAAATACATGGATGCCATTGTACAATGGCTTTATCACCTCTGATACACCCTAATCAGGTTAATTGACGGGGAGATCCTAAATTCCAGGTGCCGAAAACAAACGTTCCTGTCCTTCACTGCCGAGTCCCGACCCAACTGCCTGTCAGGGCCTTAGCCATGCCGAATCGCCGGACATAACCGGCCTGAGCATCCATTCTCGGTAGGTGGTAAGTGAAAACCCCCGGCGGAACTGCTCGTTTCTCACTAGACTGTTCTCACTTGGACGAAACAAGGCTACAAAGAGCCCTCTGTCTCAAGTTGTCATAGGCATGCACGAGATCTAATATGCCAAGGAGCCAAGCAGATGCCAAGGACGGGTGGCTGCATGGAAGCAAAAGTTCGAAGAGTAATGAAAGGGATAGATCACGCCAGCTTCAGACGTCTTTTCTTGGAAGGTGGCTCGGATGTTGGGAGCCGAGCGAGTTGTTAGTGAATGATAGGGATACGTGAAGCATCACAAGATAGTGAAATTGCGCGAGAACCTGATGATGTTGATGTAGCTTGGTTCCGAAGAGCTATATAAGTCGGGCTGTATACTGCTCATCTTGGATTCGAATCATCAGCATCACATCCTTCACTTCTCTCGCCTTCTTTGGTCTCATTACTATCTCTTGCACATAAACACTGCTACAATGCCTTCTCTGAACGCCCTCCTCACAGCCTCCCTGGCGTTTGCCTCCATCGCCCTTGGTGCACCCGCAGCTAAGGACCAGAAGTTCTCAGTTGAACAAGTCAAGAACCCCAAGTTCATCAAGAACGGTCCTCTTGCTCTTGCCCACGCATACAGCAAACATGGTGTGGCTCTTCCCAAGGGTCTTGAGAAGGCTGTCAAGGCCGTCCGACCTCCTCACGCCAAGCGCCAGAGTGGTACCGGCACTGTCATCACCACGCCAGATGAGGATATTGAGTGGTTGACACCTGTCCAAATCGGCACTCCTGCCAAGACTTTCAACTTGGACTTTGATACTGGTTCTTCCGACCTTTGGGTCTTTAGTACCGAGACCACCGGCAGCAGTGGCCACGATGAATACGACCCTACCAAGAGTAGCACCTCTAAGAAGCTTTCCGGTGCTACTTGGCTCATCAAATACGGCGACAAAAGCTCCTCTTCCGGCGATGTCTACAAGGACAAGGTCTCTGTCGGTGGCCTAGTTGTCAGCTCCCAAGCTGTTGAGGCTGCACAGAAGGTCTCTGACGAGTTCGAACAAGAGACTGGCCTTGATGGACTTCTCGGACTTGGCTTCAGCTCCATCAACACTGTCAAGCCCACCAAGCAAAAGACCTTTTTCGACAATGCCATCTCTACCCTGAATTCCCCTGTCTTCACTGCCGATCTAAAGCACCTGAAGCCTGGAAAATACAACTTTGGCTACATCGATAACTCCGCATATACCGGACAGATTGGATATGCCGATGTTGACTCGTCTGATGGTTTCTGGGAGTTTACTGCTTCTGGATACGGCATTGGCTCGGCTACTCCCAACAGGAGCCCTATCACTGGTATTGCTGATACTGGTACTACCCTTCTCCTCCTCCCCAGCAGCATCAACTCGGCATACTATGCCAAGGTCAGCGGCGCCAAGTACAGCTCCACCTACGGTGGTTACGTCTTTAGCTGCAGCACTACTCCCCCCAACTTCAGCTTCGCTGTTGGTGGTGTTACCATCACTATTCCCGGCTCTTACATCAACTACTCTCCTGTGGAAGATGGCTCATCCACTTGCTTTGGAGGAATTCAGCCTAGCGAGGATATTGGTATCAACATCTTTGGTGATATCGCACTCAAGGCTGCTTTTGTTGTTTTCGACGGTGGTAACCAGCAGGTTGGTTGGGCCAAGAAGTCTCTTTAGGTGACAGTTAGTTGAGAAGGTACATATTCTCTGTATATAGATTTGCAGTTTTGTCCATAGTTGAAATTTCATCCTGTTTGTTTGTAAGCTTTATGTACTCAACCCATTCAACATGATAAAGCAATTCGGGACCTATGAGCAATGACATCATCCCAGATTGAACTTGGTAACAAGGTTGACTCTTCTATTCATCCTGTCACTAGATTACCTTTTACCCTGTGACCGGCGTATTTGGCTTCTTTCGGAATAGCCAAGTTCCGCTTGAAGTCACCAAGACAATTCGTGTTCATCCACCTAGTGTGCTACCCCAGAAGTAACGAGTAAGTCAAGCCTACATCTTCAACCTGTTGTTATACCATGTCCTGGCTGTGGTCCACGATATCAAGCCCTGCTCCCTCGCACGCGGCAAAATGGAGATAGATAATATGTCAACGAATCCACGCCATAGGCACTGTATGACCCTATTCCTATGAAATGGATTATCACATTCATTACTAACAATTTGAATTCAGTCGCACTCACCCAACAAGACTACCATTCACGTCCAAGTAAAATATCATGCATGTGCCAATTCATACGCGGTACGACGAATACGAAACTCGGCATAATCTGTTTGTCGGATGATGCTAAAAAGCAGGTAATCCTGGAAACTTCGCATCAATGTCCAAGGAACACCGAGACAGTTGACCTCGAAGCATTGCTGAAGTCTAGGACGAACGGTTCGAGACTAAAACATCTCGACTTTTCAAGAAAGCAAAGACTGGTGATTGCTGCTGCTGCCAGCTGGGCAGTCCTTTATCTGTGTGGTTCCCCGTGGCTAAACTCTGACTGGAAGGGCAAAAGTGACATTCAGTTCTTTCTGGAGCAACAGGAAAGCAACTCTAATAGTTCACTTCTAGCAAACTATCCAAGTATTTCACGCCTATTCAAGCCGATAGCACAAAGACTATCATCCCTTGGTGTAGCATCGTCGTTGCTCGGTGACTTTGAAGTTGCGGATAGGCAGATAGAAGAGGTTTACTTGGAGGCCGGGCATTCTTATGGCTATGCTGTGCAGAGGTGTTTGAGATGTGAGTTCCCAGGTCGAGATGTGACAAAGGACTTTGAGTTCCAGCCTTTCTGGGGACACCTCCTCAATGGGGTTGTGGCGCCTATACAGGCGACGTTTGAGATGCAGCCAGCGTCATTATTTGAGCATTGATCAGCTGGACTCGGTCGCAAAGGGCGTTTTACAGCTCAGAAATAAGAGGTGGTTTCTTTGCGTTGGGGGCTTTTCTTGTATTGCACTATCCTATATTAAACGATATAATGACTATTGGTTTCGAAAGGAAACTCGAGAAGGGCAGAAGCAGTCGACATAACCGTCTCAGGGTTAGTCTCAAACTCGATTAATTGGACCTATGTGAGGCAGGGATCCTCATCGAACGGCTCACCCTAAGGACAGAGTCCAACTTCCCCCAGAAACGGTTGCATATGGGTAGCCGAAGGTTAGAGATCACCGATAGCTGTACAAATAAGGCTTGGGTAACAGTTCATGCATTAACCAAGACCTCGTAGGTGATAGCCAATGGAAGACATGAATCAATTCCGGGATATTATTGTAAGGAAAAGAGAATAAGGCTCGGGATATTACTGATAAGTGTCATACGAAAACCACTAGACCAAAGTACCCAAAAACGAAGGCCCCTGTTATATAGATAATAGAGACTTAGGGTTATATTGGCCGCATAATATACCCTCCATTTTTATAGGTAAATAAGCCTAAAGAAATGTCTATTCTTTATATCCTTACTATAAGGCTCTCTATTGGATTTATCTCATTTTTAGTTGCCTAAGCCAATAGGTTTTTTTTAATAGGGTTTAAACATATAGCCTTTATATTGATAGCTTTTTAATAGAAGTTATAGGCTTATTTGGCCTCTTAGGCTTATAACTATTATATAAAGTGGAGAGTTATAGAAATAAGTAATTTTAGGGAAAT
>JAJJWO010000238.1:0-106031 GCA_021655895.1 Fusarium sp. NRRL 66739
CCTCTGCTTACACCCTCGGAACCATGCTCCCAAAATCAACCCCGGCCAAATGCTCATCAATTACCAAAGCGGTCCAGCCGCCCCCCAAACACCCCAGGCAATGTATGCAACCCGCCAAGCCAAGCCGTACTAGACCGCTCTACATAGTACTTCACTTCTCTATCGTCTTGCTCTGTGATGCTGCAGCCACGAGAATGCCCGCTCCCGTAACGCCTCCGTCGTGGCACGGACTCAGTACCACTCTCAATGGACTCTCATCGCCAAACCGCTTACGCAGCAACTGGTTCAGGAACTCTTGACAGTCTTGCAGGTAGTCCTGGAAGTGAACAATGCATCCACCCGTGTAACCTACACCAACCTCGTAATCCCAGTCTGATGCCTCCGAATCCTCGCTCGGAACTTCTCCAGCAAGTGTCAACAAAGCCAACGTCGCCGCTGCCACGATGCCAGCTGCGCGTACCTCAATGGCCTTGGCGATTCGATAAACCGAGGTGGCTAGCTCCTCGGTCCACACAAACGAAGACGGCCCTGATGACTCGGGAAATTCCTTCTGGAGGCTTGCCAGGAGAATCGAAGGTCTGAGGGGTTTGAAGTTACTCAGAAACGTTGTTGTGAGACCATGCCGTTGCAGTAGCTTTTTCGGCAACGTTTCTGCAGCAATGCCTGAGTGCTTCGTCAGGTAGTCGACCAGTACAATACGGCCCAAATCGCCCAAGTATCTACCAGCCGTCATATACTCGAGAGGCTGGAAGCCAGGCAATTCGCCTTGAGAATCCAGCACCTCGTCCCACTTGCTCACCAGTTCACGCAGGGGAGGCGCACTGCCGTTGATGCTCCATTCTGTGTTGATTGCAATCTTGACATGCTCCGCTTGTTCTTCAGGCCGAGCGACAATGCTTTGTGGGCGCTTAGACGGGTGCAATTGGTTCAATTTCAGGGGGATTGTGGCATTGCAACCTGTTCCGACGATAAGGCCCATAGCGGCACGCCTGTTCTGAGCCTCGTCAAAGTTGAAGATGAATGAGACCAGCGTTGACACGGAGTCGTTGGCAATGGCTTCGACTCGAATCGGTGGCAGCTCGGGTGACTTTGCACGGTTGTAACCATCGACGAGACGGTCACCTAGGTCCATGTCGGAGGAGATGGCAAACCCTTTGCCCATAGACATGAGTGTGGCCCGCGAAAGCGAGTGCTGTACCATGGGGAAGCTGAAGGTGACGCCGAGCGGCATTTCTTGGTCGACTGGTAGGTGAAGCGTTTCACAGCCATTTTGAACGACTTCGGAGATGCATTTCCCGATCCAGAAGAAGAGACTCTCGGGGTTCTCGTTCTTTAGGTGTTCGTCGATGGGCCAAGACTTCTCCAGCAGCCGCCTCATACGCCTCGGCGATGAGCTCTCGTCGGGCCCTGTGGTGATATCGCCGTTGGTTTGGTCAGACGTAGCAGATGACGCGGCATCGTTTCCGAGTTGGACAAAGCCCACTCTCAAGTTGGTGCCGCCTCTGCTATCAAGTTAGCTATAAAGGAGACTGGGGGGCTCTCTTGTTTCATGACTGACATATCTATGGCTAGGTGGCTGTAGACTCTCGTCAGTGCGAGTTCAATACTTGGGAGAATAAAGCAACTCACCATCCAGGGCTCCTCTTAGCCTCCGGTCGTAGGATGGCTTCGGAGATGGGTGTAGGTAAGAATTGGTTTTCAGAGTCGGCAGCAAGCTTCTCGAATGCCACCAGAAAGCGCTGAGACAGTAGATTGATCTTTTCCAGGTCCACAGAGAAGGGCTCTAGGAACTCTTCGATTGACAGAGAAGACGCCATAATTTGGAGGCAAGTCGAGATTAGATCTGGTGGAATAAGGTGATGTTGCTGACCCTAGGACTAGGACTAGGGCATCGTCACAATGACAGATAGATTTGTGTTGCGTATCGTAGAGAGAAGGCGACGGTCGATATACCGAGTGGCTTGTGCGTGAGATGGGTAGAGAATAAATTCCAAGAGAAATCTTTTCTAGACAAGTTAATATCGCGTGTGAAGGGGGAAAGAGCAGCGAATCTGAGCCACAAATGGATCAAGAACTAAGCATGAAGTACCTAAGGCACCGTGGCTTACAGAAGCTGCGTCCCAACGCAACAAATCAGACACCAAATATTTAGCCCTACCTAGGTTTGTAGCAGATGAAAAAGAAAGAGATGCTTATTCACTGGCCACTTTTTCTCTTATATAAAATCAAGATCCATGTCCGTCAATCAAGGCACCCATAAATTCACACGCGATTTCATCTGCGGGGTCAGCCTCTGGCGGGAGCTTTACTTACAGCGCCAGCGCATCACTGCCAGGGGTTGCCGGGCAGCTGGACGATATAGATGCTTGTGTTTACTTGCTATGGATGGATAACTACAAAACTATTTCTGAATATGTGAAATCACAGAACATAATAATAGCCAAACCAGCTTATCATCAGAATATAAAACAACCCTGGGCTATATATCTACACTGACGCAACGTTGCAACCAACGCTCATCTCCCGTCCCAAAACGGCATGTTTACATATTGGATCCCGGATAAACAATCCTGCCGCATGTGATGTGATGTGATTCAGCTACCGTCATAACGACATCTCCTCCATCACCCCCTGCCTCTCCACCAAATATACCGTACTACGTAGTAGAAGAGGGCATCACCAACAAGACATCTATTCACAATGGATGAGAAGCTACAATCCCAGCCAGTCATGCCGCCAGCCCGTCCCATGCGCCGCAGTCGCCCTGCCATCACCATAGCCTTCGTCATAGCTGTTATATACACCTTTTGGATATGGCAGCCCTTTGAGCCCATCCTTACCGAACCCATAGTCCAAGTTTCAAATAACGACGTGCAAACAACCAATAGACTCGTCCCTCTGGAGGCGCATATTATGAGCAAGTGCCCCGATGCAAAGGTACTCACTCCAGTGTCCTGTCTTGGTCGTGAAACACTACTCATCAGCTCCAGGACGGTCTTGAGCTGCTGGTATTGCCAGTCATGCAGCGCGTCCACGACAAGGTCAACTTTACTCTATCTTATATCGGCCGGTATGTTCATGCCCAGCCCCTTTCGCCAGCAGGTTGCTAATATGCTCATTCCTCTAGTCCAACCGCCAACGACGGCGTCGACTGCATGCACGGCCCTTCCGAATGCATGGGCAATATCATTGAACTCTGCGCCCGCGAGCTCTATCCCGACCCCAAGATAAACCTCGGGTTCATCATGTGCTTGAGCAGAGACTACCAAGACATTCCCGAGCGATCCCTCGTCGAAGACTGCGCTCTTGAATACGCCATCGATTTCCAGCAACTGAACGATTGCGCCGTCAAGGAGGATGGCGCCTACGGCGTGAACCTGCTTCGCAAGAGCATCAAGAGAACTGCAGATGTATGCCCAACATAATTATGCCTGACTTATAACGGCCGCGCGCTAATATCATAACAGGCCGGCGTGACAAAGAGTGCCACCATTCGTCTCGACAACAAAATCTACTGCATCCGCGACGACGGCGAGTGGACCGACTGTCCCAACGGTTCCGGCGTCAACGACCTCCTTATTGCTATCGAGAAACTGCACCGCCAGTCTTGAGCGGCTCAAAGATCTCGGTCCACAACTCACTCGCCTCTCCTAGCGTATAACTCATAGCGATCCCGTCCATACCCGCCTCGTCGTCTCCCGCCATGGCACCCAGCGTTTCCATAATATTCTCCAGCCCAACCGCTTTACCAGTTGCTTGCGTTGCCCCCGCCTCGAGCTGAACATGAACCACATGGATGTGAAAGTGGTAGTAGGTGGGCTGGTAATGCACGTATAGTTTGAGCTGGTCCGGCTCGATGGACGGGTACGTCTTGACGGTGGCGTCGATGAGACGGTGCTTCATGTGCTGCAGCCAGGGAATGTGCTTCTTGCGGAGGTCTCGCAGCGACCAGATATCTCTGCGCTCGACCAGCGCCAGCAAATGCAGCGCATCGAGCGTTTTGCGGTCCCAGTTGAGATCTGGCAGCATGAGGAAGCCTTCGTCGCCGGCCTCGCCCAGCTTTGTCCTGTAGATAACATCCTCCACCTCCTTTCGCCCCTCGATAATGTTGAATACCCAATTGAGCCGTCCCTCCTCCCGCTTGCTAAGCATGTACGGCCGTATGTGGTCTCTGTAGATCTCGGGCGTCTCTGTCACGAACCGCACGCCCTGTTTGCTGTACTTTTTGACGTGTGTCTCGGTGCACGGGTAGATGAGGTTGATCTTGAGGTCGGCAAAGAAGTCGGCGTCGTCAGGCTTGCTCGTCTCGGCTCCGCTGCGGCCCATGAACCAGTGGTAGATGTCGTTGGCGCCCAGATTCTGCACCCGCGCGAGCTGGGCGGGCACGTCGGCGAGGTACGTCTGCGAAGCAGGGAAGGGGGCGCGCTCTAGGACCAGGAGGGCCGGGCTGTCATCGATGGATCCGTAGAGAGAGATGCGGCGGCCAGCTTGGTCTGGAGGTTCTGGGTTAGCAGCAGCATATACATATACAGAGAGGGGAAGTCCATGGTAGCTTTGTTTACCTTGGTTGAGGACACGATCGAGCTTGAACTTGGGCACCAAGGCCTCTGCGTTTGCTTTGACGTCGGCCATTGCTTTTCTGAATATCGCACCAAACTCGAATGAAGTGAAGAACCACAATCTGCTGCCCCTCCTTCGCGTGGAATGAAGAGCTGATAGAGCACCCCCGCGGTGGGGTTCTTATGTCTCAGCTGTCTGAAAATAACTTAGTACGTAGTCTACTCCACAGCGGCAAGCAGATCAATCGTGTCTGGGTATCAGATCTAAAGCAACCTTAGACAACGGGGCTTGCAACTGGAATTCAACATTTCAACGTCACTCGTACTTCACTATATCATCAACAGGGCAAATTTGTATTGAGGAATTGCTAAATGGATCCTCCGGCGTCAGGCTCGCCTTGGAGGTAAAGAAGCTCTATCTATCCATTGCCAATCAATGTTTATCTAACATCGTCAGAAGCCTTGAAAGCGTAAAGAATGTAGCGGTTCAGTTAAATCGTGTCTTGGTCTACTTTAATCATCATCTCCTCCTAAACCGCCGTGCTTTGCTTGAGGAGCACAGAAGCCGCTCGCCCAAGTGCACTATTATTCGGCCTACTGCCGTCCACGGTCGTATAAAACAGAAAATCCTTGGTGGTTGGCACCGGGTATAAAAGGCTGCGCTAGAATTGAAACAAAGACCCAAGTCCAGAGGGTCATCACAGTCTCGAATGTCGAAAAACGAGTACCGGAGTAGTACGGATGGTAGGTGTGTTGATCAGAGACCGAGGTATTGTGTCGATCCCAAGGCGCGGTGAAGAGTAGTCGATACTGTGAGCGTGTGAAGATATCCGATGAAGCTGACCGTGGCTTGAATGCCAACAGGATACGTCATGAACCAGAACGCCGTAACCTATGCACCGATAACGTGTGCCTTCCAGGGCCGTATTCAAGAGTAAAGACGTTGTGACTGTATTTATCATGTGAATGATGGGTGGTTATTGAAACCATTGGACCCTGATTCCGTGGACCCGTCACCCTCGATTGTCTTCCTCCAATGTTCGGGCAGGCAAACGCAAACCAGGGGGAATGCCTTGATCTCGCCTTCTGCCGCTGGCGAGCTGTCGCGGCGACCCGACGTGTTCGAGACGCCACTATCGCGCTGAGCTTGTCGTCGAGTCTCCCATTCCCCTGCCCTTTCCGTGAGCATCACACCTGTTGCCCATCCATCGTCCCATATGCCCACAACCTTGAGCATGTCACCACGTTCCAAAGTGAATTCGTCTGTTGCGCGAGGTTGGTACGCCCACAGAGTAGCAACCCTGTCACCAGGGTGGATGTCGTCCTGCGAATAGTAATCTTTGAAAAATGGCAACTGCTCTGACTGTTGGCTAGCCACGCCCTGTGGTGATGAAAATCCCCCGGCGCTAGATGGGGATTGTGGTACAGAGCTACCAAGGGCTGAGTTGCTTGACAGTGAGCCATTTCGTCTAGGCTTGGTAGGTGGTGGTCTAAGGACCCCAGCACGGGGTTCTGACGATGGCGGGCTTGACCCAAATTCGGATGAAGACGAGTGTTCTGCACCCCTGCGCTGGTATCCCCCTGCCACGCCAATTCCTCCAGCAGCAGATGAGTTGTCGCGGTGATGGGAAGGAGAATCGCCCGAGTGGCCTTCCAGAGCAGACATACGTGCTATGCGGCCGCCCGGAAGTACTTCGTAGCCCTGGGGAGCGGCAGAACCTGGGGCTGCTGTTTGTGTCATGGACGCACCCCGGCGGGCGGGCGAGGGCTGGTTGAAAATGCTGCCCTTGGGACTGCTCGGCCTTCGTCTCCTCCTGAGGCATAAAAGTAGAGCCAATGCGAGCAAGCCTAGACCTGCCAGAACTCCAATAACAATTCCGGCAATTGCTCCGCCACTCAAACCACCACCGCCGCCTTCATCGTCGTCTTCATCCTCGCTATCGTTGCCCCTAGAGCTTGACTCGGTTGCAGTAGCTGAGGGTGGTGCCCGGGTAAAGGCTATGGTGGCAGTCAAAGTTGGTAGCTTGACGTCTTGGCAGCGATCCTCGGCGTTGGAGTTGTAGCAGCAGGTGTCAGTCGAGTTAAGGCCTCCCGAGCCACAGTAAGAACAAAGCCCTATGGTGCTGTTGCCATAGCCGCAGTTTTCTGATTCGTTGTCGATGGCCGAAATACAAGTTGAGCTATCTAGCGAGCCTCCAGGGAGGGCACAATTAGTGAAGTCTGCTCTGATCAGCTGGAGTAAGTTGCTTGATGGGTTGGAACAGAGGTCATCGTCTGATGTCAGATACACCTCGCTTTGAGCAAATTCGGCGCAACTGTCGGCACAAAGAGGTCGTGACTGGTCTTCAGAAAGGCCACAAGATTCAATTGAGTTCTGAACAATCGCGTTGCATAGCACAGTTGTCGTGAAGCGGGCATACAAGTCCCCCGAGTCACTCAAGTCAAGGCCGCCGCAACCGAATAAAGCTTGATATCTAATAATTGTTAACGACTTGTCTTCCAGAGGCTGGGCATGAGTCGGATACAAACTTACTTCTCCTGCAGATAGCCTGTCTTAACATAGCTAGAAAACTGGTCGTCGAAGGATTCTCTGTCCGAAACATATTGCAAGAATGGACTGTAGAATTTGTCAGGATATGTTACATTCTCAGAGCTGAACTACTCACAAGATACCACGTAAGGCGTCACCGGTGGAAATGGACGCAGACGTGAATGCTGGGCAGACCTTTGAGCCTCTCAAAGAAATGCAATCCTGCGAGCCTTGGGCCGATACCAGCATGGGAGAAGTAGAAAGTAAGGCAAGAACAGCCTTCAGAGCATGTTTGCGCGGAAATTGCCGAGCCCGCGCAGGGCTTGTGGGTTGGTTGAGCGCATCCATCTGGAACTTTGAGATAGTGGTCCAAGTTCGGCAAAGTGACGCAGAATCCGTTGATATCCTGAGCTTCAGTCGCGCCTATGTCATGATCATCGGGACAAGAGCTTAAGTGGATGCCTGGGTGATCGTCTGAGAGTCGAGTCGAAATTGGTTTCGAGATGAATGCAAGCGTCGGTGGAGAGATGTTGAGCGGTTAATAAACGTAACCAAAAAACTGCTCTCCTGAGCAAACGAATGAGTGACTGATTAGTTTAGGTTGAGAATTCGAAATATCGGCGCGCAATCAAGTTGATGATGGTAAAACGACGGTAGCAGTTGGTAATGAATTAGATTACGATTATTTTCCACAGAGAAAGAGCGAGAGTCGTGAGGGAATTAAGGAAGGTGAATGAATGCCAGGGTAGTTCTCGAGAAGCGGTCCCGTTCGAAGGGGACGAACCTGACAGTTCGTTCGTTCCTTTCGATCAATTGTCGTTCGGGCTCGAGTTAGTTGAGTTGCGCGTGCGAGCAGTTGAAGAGAACCAGGCGACAAGACGCAGGCTGGCTGGGCACGGATGGGGAGGAGGGAAAGAGAGAAGAAGAGAATGGACACGGGCGAAGAAGCGTCGGCGCAGTCGGGTTCCGGCAGAGGCAGAGCCAGGGCAGATGAATGGTGGTGAGAGAGAAGCCCGGCCGGGGTGTTAGGGGGGTGTTAGGGCAGTGAGAACCGCCTGGGGGCCGTAAGAGAGTACCTAAGGCAAGGTAGGATTCCGTGACGCGCAGTGAAAAGAAACGAGAAGAGGAGAAAGAGTCAGGGATGAGGAAAAGGTGAAGGACCTGAGGATGGTCAGGGTGGGCTAAAGTGGTACCAGCGTCTGGTGTTTGGGACCCCATGCTCTTGCCCAAATATCGACTGGAGGGAAATGGCCATGGCCAGGGTGAGTCCGACCAGCGTTAGGCTAAAAGAGGAATAGTCCAGGGCGGGCTGGCGACGACGGCCTCGACTCAGATGTACCTTTTACAAACAAACTGTATGGGCAAGATACTTTTGTCTACTCAGCTAGACCTGGGAGGCTTTAATTTGGGGAACAGGGGTCAAACGGGGGTCAGATCCAAAGTCGTTAGGTAGCTTTCTACGGATACCGCTCACCACTTAGATGATCCCCCTACGGGCCGCTAAGACCAGTGGTTATCGCTAAAAAAAGGGCCCCATAACTCTCATCAACACCACGTTGTCGGGTCCATACCGTCTCCATCACCAGCCTTGTCGTCTCTGCCAAGTCAATTAAATCGTGAGTTTCGATATTGAAACACAAAACTACCTACGTACAACGTCCAGAAGCATGCTCCTTCCATAGCGCTCATGCAAACAGATGTCGTCAATAAATCCAGCTGCAAGGAGACGACGCTCTTCTCAGTAGTCGGCTCTTGTCAGAACCAGGCGTCTGCAAGTCATCGTCATTCCCTCCCCCCTCACATCGGATCTCGACTCACATCCATCTTTTTTACTTCTCCACGTGCACTAGTTTGAGTCAAGAAGTTGTCTGAAACTTTTGGCCCAGTCAGCTCTCATCGACCGTTGTTTACCTACAGATACATACTCTTGGTTAAACTCCACCAAGTTGACCTCCTTACTTTGAGAATTGTCTTCTCACAGCCATACACAACAGCAAAAACAGGTTCTCTCTTGACTGCCCGGTTTATTAGCGTCTTTCCATCCTCGTGTGGCACTAGCATTGCACATATAGCCGGCGCATGAGGTAAAAAGGGAAAACTTGTCGCAAGAAGCCACCAAGTCTCAGCGAGCTTCGGTTGATACACAACCACAAATGGAAACACTTGTCCAAAAATGGATTAAGAGAAAACGCATCGGATGCAACCCTCTCACCGTTCAATCGCGCAGCCACCAAATCTCGGCCGACGATGTGAACTATCGATTGCGACTGACAACTGGCTGAGAGTCTGAGACAAGCCCCAGCCCGATATTTACTTTGCTTAAAATTGGCTATTGACTTTGAGTTTCGGGCATGGGCTGACTCATGCGTATAGCTTCGCTTAGCTACTTCAGAGGGTTTGGTTTTATTGTTAAACGGTTTTCTTGATCATCAGAGGGAGCATCAGCACCGCAAATGGTTACTATGTACCATTCCACCGGTGTAGCTGCAGCGTAACATTGCGAGCACAGCCTTCTCGCTCTCGTCTCCCCTGTGAGCTTGCGTGATCTACGCTGTATTAATCGGAGAAAATTGTGTGTGGTTGCATGTGTGGGTTGTGTATATCCACATTGGCGCTTGCATCAGACAGATAAACAGCCAAACGAGACGCAGTCGAGATTAGGATAAACATAAACAAATAGACGATATACCTCCACTCTTTCTAGCTGCCGTGTACTATATAGTAGTCTCACCTTGTCACAATATCCCCTTTGCGATCACAACCACGGACCACATGAGGAACCAGAAAGCTCTTACGATACGTCGTTGTACGGATAAAGAGTCACAAGTTATACAGTACACACTAGCCATCATAACTTTACCTTAGCTTCATGATTTATACGTGACAGGATCAACACGACACAAGTTCGGGTTCCTGCAGGTGTAATTTCCCACCCTTGTAAGATCCCCTGCTCGCTCGTCAAGCGCGTTTCACTCAGAGCTAGGGACACTGGAGCCGTCAACAAGACTGCTTGAAGGCTGGGTTTGTTATGGCATAGCACTGCCCTTGTCGTTTGCTGCCATTGAAACGAATCGGCATTGATCGCGGTCCAACTGAAGTAGCTGCTAGATAGCGTAGGTTGAGCGAATGAGCAAGAGTGTTGATTTGGATCGACAAGCTAAAAATGTCGCTCTAACCGATCGTTGATCAACAATTCGTCCGTGATAAATCAACAGTTCAGCATCCGTTCCGCGTATATGAATTAAATCTCCGGGGTGGTAGCTCAGAGGACATATGCGGAGCTTCTGGTGTTGCGGGATATGGTGTTTTGAGTGGAATACCTAGTAAATACAGATGTATGCACGGTCTCTGTTGCTTATCTAGACAAGGATACAGTCCCAAATAGAGCATTAATCTTCGGTTTGATAGGTGTCTCCAACTCGCGTCAGTCATAATTCACTGACAGAGGACTGACATGCCGAGCTTCTCATTCAGAGCATACTACCCTATAGCTTTGCAAATGTTCTTGGCTTGGTCAATATATAATTCAATCCGTCAAATGCCAATAAACACATGTGACAAACATCTTACAAATGGTTTTTCCTTATGATGTTTTATGGAGATACTCTCGTACCTTTCATTCTTCATGAAGCACTGATCAGTAGCGAATGCAATACTGTCCGCAGAGCATTTTAACCCCGCGTCAATAGAATCGAGCAACGTTGATGTTTTGTAAGCAATGTACCTAAGAGATCGACCTATGGAAGGTTTCGTTGCAAATATCGAAAAGTCCTGATTGGTAGATAGTTGGGGTTTAAGAAGCCGAGGCAAATGCGGGACTGATCCGGTGCTCAACGCATATACACTACCAGCCTATATACAACACAGTCCATTTCTAGGACAGTCGACATTACTCAAAGGGAGCCATGACGGTCAATAACACAGAAAAGTTGTTCACTCCAGTAAAAGTTGGAGCTGTTGAGCTTCAGCACCGAGTGGTGCTTGCTCCCCTCACACGGCTGCGTGCAGACAAGACTACAGCTGTCCCAGCCAACTTTGCCGTCGACTACTATTCCCAGCGCTCCTCACGTACGTCCCTCAACATTTTATCTAAATTATTCGTTGATGCTAATTCTGGCCTACACCAGCTGGCGGACTACTCATCAGTGAGGGAACCTTCATCGCCGAAGAGGCGGGGGGTATGTCCCGCGTTCCGGGTGAGTCCTCATTCGTGCTGAGGTTCATTGTATTGTCTAATCGATTATAGGAATCTATTCCAAGGAACAAATAGTGGCATGGAAGGCAATCACGGATGCTGTTCATGCCAAAGGAGGCTACATATTCTGTCAACTCTGGGCTTTAGGGTAATTCCCTCAACGCATACCCATGCCATCGAGTCACTAACCGCCATGGTAGACGAGTTGCGAACCCCAAGGTAGTTCCAACTGTTTGGAGTGCGGGCTCTAGACATTTTGTTAGCGAAGGTGCAAAGTCGAGTGAACCACCCGCCAACTTTACAGTCATGACCGAGTCTGATATCGACCGATTCGTTGGACACTACCGACAAGCGGCCCTCAACGCCGTCGAAGCTGGTTTTGATGGAGTTGAGATCCATGGAGCCAATGGATATGTGAGTTTTGGAAGAGTCTGCAAGGAGAAACTGAATGGCTGACATGTATACAACACATAGCTCGTTGACCAATTCGTGAGTACACATCCTAACTTGTAGAGATACCGAGTCTAACACCTCAAAAGCTTCAGTCCAACACCAACAACCGGACGGATTCTTACGGAGGAAGTCTCGAGAACCGCTTCCGCTTTCCGCTGAGGGTACTCAATGCAGTGGCAGACGCCATCGGCCCTGAGCGTGTCGGTATTCGCATGTCGCCATTCTCTCGATTCCAAGGCATGCGCGAAGCCGACCCTCTATCGGTCTTTGTCCCCTGGGCTAAAGCCATCGTCAAGGCCCAGCCGTCTCTAGCATTCATTCATGCAGTCGAGCCCCGGGCTGAAGGAGCAAGCGACACGGCTGAACACCTCCGAAAGGCTGAAGATAGCCTGGCATCTATCCGAGAGGTTGTCTATGGAGCGGGGGTAAAGTTCATCGTGGCCGGAGGATTCACACCCGAGAGTGCAGTAAAACATGCAAGCGAGACGGATGATCTTATTGGGTTTGGACGACACTTTATCCGTGAGTTGACTGAGCCAACTGTTGGAACTGAAGACTGACCCCTTGGCTACCTAGCGAACCCTGACTTACCGGCACGTATTGAGAATGGCTGGCCGTTGACGCAGTATGACCGTTCTTCTTTTTATACCCCGGACGAAAAGGGATACTCGGAGTAAGAGTACCTGTTCTTTACTTGCATCTTGACTTTGCTGACTGTGGATAATAGCTACGTCGTATACAACCCTAATGCAACCAAACTGTGATGGACCAGAACATAGATTATCAAATTTGAGATAGAACTAGACGGGAGCTGCTTGAACTATATACAAGTGCCTTGTTCGGTTTAGTAGGTTAGTTAGTGTTTGAGTGAGGTGTTGATGCATGTAATTAAGAACTCTCCTGAACCAGTGATGCAGGCGTGATATTAGGTGCAACTTTATGAAACTCACCAAATCCCTCATTTCTTTGGTCTAATTCATCTGCGTGATTACCTAAATTACCTACGTGCGATAAAATCACTAGGTGCCTAGGCAACCGCAAAATATCTTTGAACGGCAGGCGTGCTTCTTTCACTGCCCCATCACTGCCAACCAAGCTCTTGTTTATTTCTTCCTTCTCCCCTCACACTGCAGCCTTCTTCTTCTCTCAACCAACCAACAAAATGTCATTTGTTCGAGAAACATTCGTGAAGCTATACACAAAGGCCCAAGATCTCCTCGACAGATCGGAGAGAGCATGGCATGCCGCTTGCGAAGCCTGGAATGAGGAGCCAGACTCTCAGATGGTGACGATTCCAGTAACGACGATACTTGCGACGCCGAGAACGAGGCCGAGAAGGAGAGCCAGGGCAAACATCGAGCCCGTCCAAAGACCAGTGAGCGATGTCGAGACCGTCGCCAAGTTCAGACTTGGCTTCTCAGCCCAGGTCATGGTCAACCCCGCCAACAAGGCACTCGAGCTGGCCACGGCGTCAAACCTCGTTTCCAGCAACAGTTCACGACTAATCTTGTGGACTGATGCTTCCATCGGAAACAGGTCGTCTCTGGCGACAGGATGTGCTATGGTCTTTCGGAACGGCTGCACCTGGGTACGCATCACGGCGGGAAGATCGAAGACAAAGTCCACTGAGATCGCTGAGCTCCAGGCCATTGATCTCGCCCTCCAGTACGCAACCCAAGTAGCTCAGAAGACGAACAAAAATGACGAATCCTTGCGACTTGTTGAGGTTTTCACCGACAGCCAGGCCGCACTGCACTGGCTAGGGAGAGGCGGAGTGGCTCCCTCGAAAAAGAGAATCAAGACTCGCCAGCAAGAGCAGAATAGGATCGCAAATGACGTACGCCATGCAGCCGAGTTCAAGATCAACACACTCCAAGCAGCTGGTGTGGTGATGGAGTTTCACTGGGTGCCACGCAACAAGGTCACTGGCAATATCCTGGCTGATAAGGGCGCTGGGCTTGCAAGAATGGGAATTGGATTGACCAAGCCCAATCATGTCCTGGTCGAGTTTCTACCAGCACAAGGCAGCGAGAACAAGAAGATTGTGTGAGTTATTGTGTCTTGTGATCTGTTGCGTTAGGTAGGTACTGATAGACTGCAGGCGAACATCAACTCCAGAGACACACATGGCGAACCAAGTTGCTATGACGTTGGCGCAAGTCTCGGATGAGAGCACACCTATGGAGGAGGAAGAAGAAGAAGTTACAATTTCACTGGGTCCAGCTGCCACCACCCACACACAGATAGCGGAGGGTGCTACATCGGCGTCAGCACAAACTCCCAGCGGAGTCGCGTCGCTCTAGAAAGCCGACGTGAGCAAGCACGAATACAGGCTGCGGCCTCGACCAACCGGACCAACAATGGAGCGAGTCGGGGATAAGCGTAGAGGATCCGCCGACATTGCAGCTGCGAGGGATTTGTACCCGGACTGTTGGTCTCCAACGTATCCGGACTCTTGGCCCCCTCGCAGATAGGGCTGAATGAACAGGGGCAAGGAGTCGAAGAAGAAGCGCGGCTCTGCTGGATTAGAGATACGGGATGAAACTCTATGACGCCGGTTGAAGTTCCCCGTGGATCTTGATGGGAACTAGATGTATTTTGAGTTTGTACTATCAAGAGTCCGGACACGCAGTTGGACCTCGAGCCCGGATGTGTGATGTGTCTAGAACATTGAGAGGATGATTGTCAATACTTGCACGACGAATGAGCGTCTTGGTAGCTCCCACCACGGACGAGTCCGCTTTGGCAGCCAATCATGATAAATTCTTCAACGCCTCGCGCTCTGTCGCGCTCATGGCAAACGTCCGACCTCCGACTCTGAGTTGCCCAAAATGGAAATAAGCCTGCGGGTGATCTACCTAGTCGCGACGCCGACGACCGATGGCATGGTAAGCTAACTTGATTTTTCGTATTGGAGAACCAGTCTATTGGGAAATGTCGAAATTATTGAATCATATATATTTGGTGTTCTGTTGCTTCTGGTGATCAACATCTCAACAACAACAACACAACCTCTACCCTCACCTACTGAACTCGCTGGTGTAGACAGCTACAAAACACCAACTCACTACACATTCTATACAATGCCATCATCACAAAGCTCAGGGGGGATGCCTCCACAATCTGTAAGTCAAAACACCACCCAGTACAGCTTCATCCACTAACACACTCCCTCACCTCCAGGGCCCTCCCTATCTTCCCACCACAGCTGGTCTCGGCGGCCGTCCTACAACCTCAGTCGACGACCCCATCAGCGCCGTCGTGCTCGGCTTCTTCGTCATCGCGGCCGTCCTCAACATGACCATCTTCCAGCTCAACAAGCGTCGCGCTCGCAAGTTCGTCCTCTCGGGCCTGGTGTTTGGCTTCTGCATGGCTCGGATCACTGCCAATGTCCTGCGCATCGCCTGGGCTTCATACCCTACCAACATCAGTGTCGCCATCGCTGCTCAGGTCTTTGCAAACGCTGGCGTTGTTCTCCTCTTCGTCGTCAACCTCATCTTTGCCCAGCGCATCCTCCGCGCCTACCATCCCCATATCGGCTGGTCAAAGCCCGCCTCGCTGCTCTTCCGCTTCCTGTACTTTTCCGTCGCGGCCAGCCTCATCATGCTCATCACTGCTGTCATCTACAGCTTCTACACGCTCGACCATCACGTCAGACAGCAGCTCCGCGAGGTGCAGCTCACCGGCAGCACCTTTCTCGCCGTCCTGGCCTTTCTCCCGCTGCCCATCGTTGCTCTCTGCTTGATGCTCCCGCGAAAGGCCCCCATGGATAAGTTCGGCCAGGGCCGCATGCGCACAAAACTCCGGCTCCTGGTCTTTACCTCTGTGCTTCTCACCCTCGGCGCTGCGTTCCGCACTGGAGTTGCCTTCAAGATCCGCCCTGCCAACGACCCAGCCTGGTACCACAGCAAGGCCTGCTACTACATCTTCAACTATGTCATTGAGATCATAGTCGTCTACTTTTATACCCTCTCGCGGTTCGATCGTCGTTTCCACATTCCCAATGGTAGCAGTGCCCCTGGCCACTACTCCGCCAGCATCGAGAAGTCTACACAGCCTATGTATAGCGTCAATACCGAGGAAGAGGTCTTTGGCGACGACGAACGACCATCGACAGCTGAGCAGCATCAAGACCAGGACAAGCAACGGGAAGCAGACATGGCCGTTTGAGGCTGAAGCCCCTTTTGATTGTACTACACCATTCTTTCTGCTTGTAACACCACTACTAAACTGTAATATGGCTGGGAGCAGGTCAAGGGGCCTTGTGCTACTATCTCTGACTGGATGGGATTGATAAGGATTTGATTTGAGGAAGCATAAAGGGGCTGGTGCATAGCGTACACATAGACGGATGAATTACGACTCTACTCAAGGATTAGTTAGAAAGATTTCATAGTCATCATCGTAATGAAATTACCATGTACAACACCATGAACTACATACAACTTGTCATGTCCTACCTTTCACAAACCAAGTGCCTGTTGTACCTCCTTTCTTCGTACAATAGGCTTGACCTGTTCTTCCAATCTTTTACTCCCTAACACGGACAGACATCACAAAGGAACGCGATGCAAGTTGATCATATAAAGCGTGTTTCTTTCTCTTACAGCGCAGACTCAAATATGCGTATCTAAGCAGCCATGAGACGAGGCGCCCAAAAAGAGTCTACCAAAACCTCTGCACAAGTATCCAGCTGCTTCCCAGCCATGATACCTCTGTTGCCATGTTCAGAAACTCGCCACAGGCAAAGATGCAATGTCCGTACAATTCCTGCGCCATAGAATTTTGGTTGGGGTTTGAGGTGTTCGTCGTGTGGAATCGTACGAAGCCGAGCTCCAATGTCTACGAGGCTGGCGCGATGCCACGAAGATGGTGCGCCGACGTTCGGATGGCTTGAGCTTAGTGAGACGTGGGTATACAGGGCGAGTTTAAAGGAAGTAGTCGGGAGTCCCTGTACGATTGTTAGCTACAGCTGTTTTTAGACCTCGTTCAGCAGCTAGAAACTTACGCCTTGAGACCATAGGCTCGCCAGCCCTGGGGCATGGGTCGAATTGCAGGCTGGGTATGGTTAGCTCTTATGTTGCATATCGAGAATAGGCTCAACCTACAAGGTGTACTTCAAGTGCTCGTCAATCTCCATGATAGCGGCCTGGTTACCGCATCGGTAGCAGTAGTTGGGTGCTGCGACCGCGTTAGTTGGATGCCCAAGAGGGTGTGGCCTTGTTCAAGCCCTTGGCAGCATACCTGAGAAAATGGTGACTACATTTCGGTCTTGAGACCAGTTGTAACCCTCCATGACAAGCTGATGAGCTCGCGCAATCAAGGTCAAGCCGTTGTTGTGGTTGAAAGCTTCTGAGATATCTTGGCCGAATGTGTACCCCGCACCTCGAGGAGAGATTCCCCAGCCGCATCGGTCGTCGGGGTCTGACCAGAGAAGATCACACATGGGACCCTCGTGGGGAACCTCTTGGATACGGTCCAGAGCTCGGATGTTATCCAGTGTGTCGATGCTGGGAGAGAGACCACCGTGAAGGCAGAAAATCTGGTTGTCGATGAGGGCAGTGAGGGGCAGGTAGTCAAAGAGGTCGGTAAAATACTTCCAGACATTAGCGTTTCCGTATTTGCGAAGGCATTCGTCGTAGAAACCGTAGACCTGTGTGATCTGACGGGACTCGTGGTTTCCTCGAAGGATGGTGATTCGCTGAGGGTATCGGATCTTGAGGGCGACGAGAAGGGTGACGGTCTCGACAGAGTAGTAGCCTCGGTCAACATAGTCACCTATCATGGGAGTAAGTATCGACGATGCAAGCGTTGAGGCAATTGAGGCGTACCCATGAATAGGTAGTTGGTGTCGGGGTTGGGGCCGCCGATCTTGAAGAGCTCCATCAAGTCGTGGAACTGGCCGTGAATATCACCACAGACGGTGACGGGGCATTTCTGGCGAAGCAGTATCAGCTCAAGCATCTAGCTTGCCGGCGCATGTCATCAACGTACCACGGGCTGCACGTTCGACTCCTCTTGTAGAACTTCTCGTGCCTGCATTGCAAGTCAGTATTCGATCGCCAAGCACGCGAGGAGTGGTCGAGCTTGTTGATGGACGGAGCATGTATGGCCAGCAATGCTGATCGCAACTTGGCCTCGAGGTGCAGCAGACATTCAACAATATGCTCCATCTCCCCTCGTGGAATTGACAGCCAGCTCTCACCTTCTCGCAAAGTCTCTGCACGTCAGCCTCAGCCAGCTGCTTGCAGGACATCAAGCTCTCAATCCATCCGTCGAGGGTGGGGATAGTAGTGGGCTCGAAGTTGAGCACGGGCGATGGCTCAGCGGGCGCTCGTCCAACGTCCTCCATATTGGTATCCATGGCGATGCGGTTGAGAGAATATCAAGTCGAGTCGAGAAGAGTCGAGGTGATTGTGAAGGTGAGGTTGGGTTGAAATGACGTTGACGCTGGATGCGGTCACGTTTGAGTCGCGAGCGAGCGGTGGGGCACGAGGCGAGGCACAAAGACGGCGGTCGTCAGGGGACGGGAGGAGAGGAAAGAAAGAGGCAGAGAGAGGTTGAGATAAGCAGCAGCCACCGGCGCCAGCAGCAGCAGTTTATGTCGCTAAATCGTTCTATCGGATCGCAGGACAGGAAAGGAAAAAAGGAGTTAGTTGAAAGGGCGCGCCAGGAGGTTTCGTGGGTGAAGAATTTTTGGTGGGCTATTGCTAGGAGAGAGATGATGATGGGGAGCGAAAGGAGGAGGGAGGGATGGATGGATGATGCTGGTGGTTGCCAGCTGGGGCAGCGCCAACAGCGCCAGCGCCAGTGCCAGTGCCAGTGGTCGCCTCGCCCCTTCCGCCAAAGACCTGGACCTTGATCTTGGAACCTCATAATTGCGCCTCATGTGGCGTAATCTCAGCTACGTCTAATATCAGATTCACTCACGAAAGCTCAGTGATAATTCAGTTTTAGTAAATATTTACCAATGGTTCTCTTTCCTCGTAGCACTCACAATGACGATACTACCACCCGACTCTCGGCTATTTCGTCATCGCAAAATCAAGCTACCTTGCTTGGCTGCTCTCTCAAAGCTTACCCCAACACGGATGTGGCTTGTTTATCTTTATACCATTGGAACACTCAAAAAGTCGTCAAAAACATCATCAAATTATCGCTATAATGGCTCTCCAATGCCAGCCTGGGTATTGCCATGCGAGTAAATGCACCATGCATTGATGCTGACAAGGTAACCAAAATGTTCCCAATATCAGCATCACCAATTCGTCTCTCTCAACGCCTCGTAGCTTCAATGTGATCCCTTCTGTGCTGGCCATCTCGTCTCTATGACAAACCCAGTCCAACAGAGGCTTCCTGCTCAGCTGGTTCAAAAACCTGCAGGTTCTGCCCGACCAGATTCTCAAAATCCAGGCCGACTTGAGACAGCAGCTTGGAGTGCTCCTTGGCCCTCTCCATGCACTGCGTCCAAACCTGTCCTCCAGGCTCCGTACTACTAAGCTGGCGTGCCAGGATGACATTGAACGCATCGACCTCTTCCTTGGCCCATTTGACGCACACACTCATCATAGGAGGTGGGAAGCAGGACTGGAAGCACTGCACTGTGTTGTGAATGACCATAAAGTATACAAACGAGAGCTCCCAGATATACAGATGCAAATCTCCCTGGAAGATGCATTGCCTGCGAACATATGTTAGCGTTTGCTCTTGACTAGAGTGTTTTATGTCTCACTCACCTGGCTCGTTTGTGAATTGTGCCACTCCTCGCTGCTAGATACGACTCGCGGGCGCTGTCTTCAAAGCCCAGTCTCGTCAACCAGCTGACATTGCGTCTCGTCTTGGTGTTGTTGTCATGCGTCATTTCAAGTTCGCGAACAATCATGTTGGCCAGCTTTGCGCATCGTTCGCCAACCTTGAAGTTGATAAAGTCCTGGGCAATCGCGTGGTTCTTCAGACCCCGAGCGATTCCCTTGAGCTTCTCGACGCGAGCGACAGCATCTTCGAATCGCTGCATCGCAATGTCAATGTCGAGATCATCCATTTCACTCTCAACCCAGCGCAGGTTCTGTTGCTTGCCGTCCACCTCAATGAGCATATCCTTGATGTCTGACAGGGTCGCCAGAAGCTCTGTCTTTTGGAGAAGACCAGGGTCTCGAGAGGCAAAGTAGTTGATGGTCTCACGCGCCTTGTTGTTGGCCTCCATCTCCGATCGAAGGCCCTTGCGGAGCTGTTCTATAGCTTTGCGCACATTCAGGAGCAGCTGTTTCTTCTCGGGGTCTTGCGGTTTCTCCGTCCGATAGATGAAAGATTCCTGACCAACACCTCGCACCATGATGGCATCTGCAAGCTTATTGCGCCCGCCAGTTGACGATTCTCCAGTGCTCGACATGTCCACTACTTCGACATCCAAGAGTGGCCAGCAGCGGTCCGCTACCAACTTCATCATCGGCCCTCGTCCGTCGGAACTGGGCGCATCTGCCTTTCGCTTCTTACGCGATGCGATGAGGAGGTGGTCGTTTAGCAGAAAGATCTGCATGGCTCTGCGTGACTTGTATGTAGCGTTGTCCAGCTCGATCCAAGGGCCCGCGTCCTGGACAACATGTCGTCCCACCGCATTAGGGAGAAACTTTTGCGATCCTTCCACACCCTTGTACAAGGCCTGCATCTGGGAATTCCACAATGCGCTTCTGTCAGCGATAGATGTGCGCCTGTCTCTTCTGCTGTTGATCCCAGGGGCGCTCGCTATGTCTCCGGACATTGAATCATCATTCTTTGCGGCAGCAGCTCTCATAGCTGTTGTGTTCACTTTGAGTTCCGACATGAAGTTCTTCAAGTTCCTCATCTCGCTCTTGAGCTTCTCTGCTTCCTTGCTGATTTTGATGAACTGTGTCCTGTTCTGCATAACACTCTGCTGGAGGTCCATTCCCACACGTGTTTTGACCTTGCGCAGCGAGTCCTCAAATTCGCGAATCTGATCCTCGGTCGCATCGCTCAGCGCTGCTTGGACGTATCGATCCGGCTTCAGCTTTGGATCTCGCAGACCTTTGATATCGACAACTGGAGCGACTCCAGGTCCTGAGCGCGAGGGAGGCTTCCTGATAGCAGAAGCGTGTTCTCTGGAGTCATAACTACCAAGCGAAGGCATCTGCGGTATCGGGGGAGCGGCGCCATTGGGACCGGAGGGCGGCTGGTTGAATCGTGTCGAGTATCGTCGCTTCACAAGATCCGAAGTCTGTATGGCGGTATAAGCACGATAACTTGGAACAAGCCTCTTGGATTAGACATACCTTTCCACCAGCCATTGGGGGAGGACGCGGACGAGGTCGAGCCTGGGCAGTCTCACCGGGAGGGGGTTGTTGTCTGTTTGTATCATCTTGGGCGATGGGGCTTGAGATTTGACGGGGAGCGCTGATAGTAGGTCTCTTCTTCCTCTTGCCGCTGCGGAGGGATATCTTATTGCGATCCTCCATACTGGGCGAGTGTTGAAGCTAGGTAGGTAGATGACAGCTTGGGACAGAGCGAGATGCGGCACGGGCGACTCGAGATTGGTAGCCGAAAAAAGGATGCAGGTTCGAGCCGAGTTGTGAATCGCCAATCGTATGCGATGCGTGAACGATGTCTTGTATAAAAACTAAAGGCTTGTCTGGCTTTTGGCGCCAGCCGAGCTCAATTCCATGAGGTACGTGTAGTGAGTGGTCGGGTCTCTAAGCACCAGTCAGTAGCTGAAGGGATGGAATGGAAGCCCGTATCAGGAGATGGGTACGTACCTTGCCCAGCCTCAGAAGTGACGTTACCTACCAACCTGAGAGAATTGCTCTGATGAGTATATTGACTGCTTTTACTACTAATCAGATATGACATATCAATACTTAAACTTTCTCCGAGTCTCAGGTCCAAGTTAAATAGATAGCAAGGGCTCCATTGAGTCACCAAATTCATTCTGACTCTGAAAATGAGCATGCTTGCGCCATATCAATGATTATTCTTGAACCCAATGGAGATAGCCTCTTAGCGGTGCAGCATTAGTACCTGTTGACAGAATTATCAAGACAGGCCTAAGGAGAGGCGAAGGTTGGTCTGTGATGATTCCTAAACTGTAAAAATATATCATAGCTTAGAGCATAGAAATTACAATATCACGCCTCTTCTATAACCACCATAACTACAATCGGGCCTGTTTCAATTCGTCGAGATGAACTGACATCCCACTTGAGCCTTCTGTGAAGCTCCAAGGCAAGGCCATAATCCATCCCAAAACGGTTTAGCGCTGCCATCATGTGCTCCGAGCCTCTGCTAAAAAATTGGTTTCCTATTCGCGACGTCTGAAGCAGCCGCTTGCTCGATGAGAAAATACCCATCCACGGCAGTCTACGGTCCAGCATTGACGACGTAATCTCCCCCGTCTCTTCGTCTCCGACATCGCCAATACCCTCTCGAGTCCGAATCGACTGCCAATCTGATCTTGGGATCCCTTGGGTTTCCTCTGTTTGCGCTCCAACCTCTCTCTACCTATATCATCGTCAATTCGCCATCATGGTTCAGGCCTCAACTCTGGTGACGGCCTCCGTCGCAACCGCAGCCGCCGTCCTCGTCGGTAAGTCTACGCCGCCGTCCTCGACCTGCAGCTGTGTTGGATATCACCAATCGGGTCCCGGAGCTTCGCTGTGCATGGGCTAACGTGGGATTGTCTGCTCCCCCGCCGAATAGGTTACGCCGCCTACTTCGACTACCAGCGTCGAAACCAGGCCGAGTTCCGCCGAAACTTGAGGAGGAACGAGCGCAAGCAGGCTCGTGTTGCGAAGGAGGAGGCTGAGGCTTCGACGCAGCAACAACGCCAGAGCATCCGCGCCAAGGTGGAGGAGGCCAAGGAGGAGGGCTTCCCTGCCGGCGTCGAGGAGCGGGAGGCTTTCTTCAACGAGCAGGTTATGGCCGGAGAGATGCTCAGCCAAGATCGTACGAAAAGCTCTTGAGTGTACCCAACGACTACTCGACAACTTGCTGACGTTCACATCTACAGCTTCCAAGGCTCTTGAGTCTGCTCTCGCCTTTTACAAGGGTCTCAAGGTCTACCCTGCGCCCGGAGACCTGATTCGAATCTACGACAGCACTGTTCCCAAGGTAAGGGCTATCCACGGACTAGCATGAGCTAGATGACCTCCTCTAACACCCGCACAGCCCATATTAGACATCTTGGCCGAGATGATCGCATACGACTCATCCCTCGACATCCGCGCGCCTTCCGCCCCCGCTGGCATCAACCTCTCTGATATCCCCAACGTCGGTCTCGATTAGAGGAGAAAAATGACCAGTTACGAGTTTTCCTCTCCGCTCTTGGCACAACCCCAGACAGCTATTGGAAATAATCTTTAAACCCCCTCACCCCGAAAACTGCACGACGGAAAGCTCAAAAAACCATATCGAGCTCCTCAAAAAATTTCTGATGGAGACCTGACGGCCTTCAATGTACCATAGTCTTGCTCTTCCAGCTTCCATAGAGCTTTGTGTAAACAGATGTACGTTGAAACGAATAGGTTTATGAACGACAATTACTGGCAGCGTATCGGTAACACATGATCAAGTTTTGATACTTTCTTGTTTTTTTTAAGCTTCTTTTACTTATCCGTCTCTTGAGGACCTATGACGCTTCAATCTTGCGGCCCTTTCTGTCTACTCTGTCGTCTCTGGGGTCAAAGCCGCCAGCTCCCCAGGTCGCCCAGTCGGGTGTTTCCGAAATGTAGTCTTCAGGCCTCCATTCTCCCTCAGGCCCGCGCTCCTCGAGCAGGTCAAAGAACTTCTTGTAGTCAATCTGGGTGTGCCACTTGCCGTCGATATAGAACCTTTCGCTGGCCAGCAGGATGCAGCAACTGTGGGCGTGCTCAGCAGCAATGCCGTACTTCAGGCCCTTTTCCTTGAGCCTCTTCTCAAGCGCCTTGACAAAGTCGCATACTTCCCAGTAGAATGGCACATTGGACATGCTCAAGCCAGCGTTGGAGGATGTGGCTGTGCCGCAATATGTCACGCCCTTGACCTCAACAAAGCAGGGCAGGCCCTTCTCTACGAGTCGTGCGTACCCCTCTGCCTCTTCCTCTACGTTGAAGCCTTTGACGAGCGTCAACCGGAAGACGGTTCGGTGGCGGAAGCGCTTTTCACGGAGAATGTCGAGACAACGCTGGAAACGCTCCCAGAAGTCTCGGTGCAGGGGTCGATCGATCCTTCGTAGCGACTCCTTGTCAGCAGCGTCGATAGATACGTATAGTTGGGTGACGGCTTTGAGGGCGTCCAGCTGGTCAGGGTGCTGGGCATTGCAGACGAGGAACGAAGAAATGCGCTCTGCGTGCAGCATGCTGAGAAACTCGTTGATGTAAGGGTAGAAAATAGGCTCTCCGACGAGCGACAAGGCGCAGTGTCTGATCTGCATGGCCTCGGCAAAACGCTCAGCTCGCACACCGGGCATACCGCGGAGCATCTTGATCTTCTTGTAGTGGTTCGTCTTGACGCCTTCGAAGATCATCTCGGGAGGATCGACGACCCATCGCCATGTTGTTCCGACGGGGTTTGTGCCGTGACGCCAGCAGAAGACGCACTTGTTGGAGCAGGAGAGCGAGGGGGTGGTTTCCATGCACTGGTGAGAGTTGATGCCGTAAAAGGAAAACTTATAACAAGATCCTCGGCCGCGGAGAGCTGATTTCGTCCATCGGCAGGTCTTGACTCCAGAGTGAGATCCGACGATGGCGTATCCTTGCTTGGTAAGGGCTGCGTAGGTGGGCGACTCCTTAGCGACCATCTCTTTGGGTCCTTGGGGAACAGATTTCTTTGTAGAGCCATAAGTAGTGAAGTCAACGGCGAGGGGAGCCTTCTGGGTGGTTGAGCCGTCATCCTTTCGAATCATGCGTCCAAGATCTTCCACGTCGTCCAGGTCCTTGCTACCTTTTGTCTTCTTTTTGGCCTCTTCGTCCTCGAAAACGACTTCTCCATCATCTTCGTCTTCAGCAATATCTTCAACATCGCTTTCTTCGGCCGCTCCACTGCCGGGGAGCCCTTCCCCGAGGTTTCCGGTGCGAGCAACATGTTCGATTACTTCTTCGACGCCCTTAGTCCACTCCTGAAGACGCTCCTCATGATCACTCTTCATATCACCCATTCCAACAGGGTAAGCTCTCTTTCGGCCAGTCAGCTTAGCCATCCACTTGTCGACATCCTTGGCCTGGAAACAGAAACCCTCTCCCTCAGTAGGCCAGTTCTCCTTGTCGCCGAAGCCAAATACGGAATAACCTAGCAGACCAGATAGAGGCGCGGTGTCGATTCGGAAGTCGTGGTGTGTCTCCTGAAGGTGCTCAAGGAATGTATCGTTGATGGTGTCGATGTTGTAGCTGGGGATGAGAAAGAGGTAGAAGAGGTCGACATCGCCATGTGCCTTGGAGGGGGTGAGGAAGTAATCGTCGAAATCGATTTCGGTCAGGTCTCTAAGTTCGGGCTTTAGAAATTGTCGACCTGACTTGTTGGATAACTGCTCTAGTTTCCCTCCTAGGTCCTCCGCATATGCCTCTGCAATCTTGTTCGTCTTGGTAGTGATGGACGAGAAGAAGACGATGGGCACAATTGGTCGACTAAGATCCTTCTCCTCCTCCTTATTCTTGGATGGTTTCCTTGCCAGGCCACCCTTGATCCTTCGGGGTCCTTGAGATTTAACATTCTTTTTCTCTTGGATCGGTTCGACGGCCGGGGGTTTCGCTTCGACTACAACCTCTTCGACTACGATCTTGGGCTTGGCGGGCTCTTCTTCATAGGCTTTCTTGAAGGCAACTATTTCAGCCTTTTGGCCCTTGAATTGAAAATAGAGGCGAGCAGCGACGAGAACAGCGAATACGGCTAAAAGGATAGGAGTTCGGTGAATATGCCAGACATCGACCAGCTCTACCAAAAGTCAGCGGCAGGTTGCGACGTGGGATAGCGACAGGGCTTACCGTCGACAAGAGAGTCGAGGCTCGAATGCGATGAGTAATTGGCCCAATCCATCTTGACAATCTGTCGCTTGTCAGACCGTCTTGATGGTTTATGGATGGGAATAATTTGGTGAGAGCAATCACACAATCACACAATTAATTGGTGAATTGCTGAATCTGTCTGGGGAAAAAGCATTTTGCCCCGCCCTTTGCAGATGAGAATTTTAGTGGGGCATGCGCTATCGCTATCGCCAATCGAGGGGTAGCGATTTGACAGCTCAAGCCGAGGGAGGCAAGTGAATGGTCAGTCACTTAAAGGACGTATTGAACAGGTAATTCTAATATTTTGTGATTTTACTTTAGGACTAGACGTCTGAAACAACGGAGCCTGTTATAGATGTAATACATGTCTTGCAGAAAGACATACAGACAATCCATGTATCCGTACTTAACAGATCCATGGAGTCGACGTGCCGCCTATACAACTTATGAGAGCATCTATTCTTTTCCATGTAGCATGACTTGAAGCTTTCGTAACATAAATAACTCTTATCAATTCATACTCCTTTTAAAGTATTACTTTTAGTATACAACGTCTTTGTAATATAAGCATAGGAGGGTTAGGTGCTAGATAAGAATCACCTAGACCCGTCTGTCAGATCCCGCAGCTTGCGACTTATCACGTAGATCCTTCAAGCAAGGCGCGTGAAACATCTCGCCTGTTATAGCCAGCTTGACTGTTCTGGTCGCAACGACCATCCACAGCAATAAGACTGCGAGCGAGATGATGGCTGTGGAAACCTTGAAGAAATCGCTGTCGAGATTCTCTGCCAGCGCATTCGTACAGGTCGCCAACACGCCTAGAGGGAATGTAAATCCCCACCAGCCCATATTGAAGGGAATTCGGTTTGCCATAGTGGCGATGCTGATGAGAGCAAAGCACAGCCAGACCAGAGCAAAACTCCACATGACAAGTGCCAGAAACACGCCTAGAACATACAGTATCTCGCCAGCGCGCGCGGCGGCTTCGCCGAATGCATGGCTTTCAGGGACCAAGCGCATGGACATCTTGCCAAGGGCCTGAATTCCGAAACCGCCTTGGCCTAGCGGACCTATCGGGAGGAAGACAGACACGATAACCTCCTTTGGGGGGATGGAATGGATGGTAAGTCGATGAAAGTACAGCGCCAATACGCAAGCCGAGAAGGACTCGCCAATGCCCCAGAGGACATAGGAGGTGATGACGGTGGTCAGCGCATGATGGTGGTTGGGAAGCACCTCGGCAACGATTCCTCCCGTAGCAGCCGCGACGACAGCTGGGACAATTGGGAGCAGAAGAGCAGCGGTGATGTTCTCGAGTCCAGGACGATGGCGGTGCATGACGATAAAGGGCATGCTGATGCAGGTAGCGATCGAGAGCCAGACGTCAATCCACCAGAAGGCCCAAGCTAGGTAGATTACCCAGTCTCCCCATTGCTTGCAGCAAAACACCATCATATTAATGATCGCTATGCAGACGTTAGAAGAGTTTAGTAAGGGTCGTGCGCTAGACTTACTCGCAAAGCCCATGGGGAAACACCCAAGGAACAGGGACTGTCCGGGATGGGAGATCATTGCAACCCATATTTCAGGATACAAAGCATAACGGGTAATGGATATACCCAGGAATATCGTGAAGAGAAGGACATTGAGTCCAAAGAAGACGTAGGATATATACTGCAGCCACGGCGCATTATAAGGGAGGTTATGCAGAAGAATTGAAACGATACCAGTCCCCATATTCACCGCAAACCAGCTTTGTTAAACTCATGTTAGTGACACTGAACCTTGTCATGATCAAGGGTAG
The DNA here is from genome assembly GCA_021655895.1 of Fusarium sp. NRRL 66739. Lineage (NCBI taxonomy): Eukaryota > Fungi > Ascomycota > Sordariomycetes > Hypocreales > Nectriaceae > Fusarium > Fusarium sp. NRRL 66739. The sequence goes on from JAJJWO010000238.1 coordinate 27,527, forward strand.
CACGGCACATACGACGGTGTAAAGTTGCGCACAACTCTTCTCCAACCAGTGCTTTCTTTGCACAGCAGAGTCGACTCGCATGGCTTCGGTGTAGAGCCGCTGCATGCCGCTTGGCTACTACCGTTCGACGTTGAAGTTGAAGTGATAGTCTCAGACATGGTGACACCGCCTGCTCACTCGTTGGTTCTCGAGGTCAGATGCGACGTGAGCTGCTGATCGATGTGACAGCCGGAACTAATAAGTTTAGAGGGTTTTTTTTTTCTTTTGCAAGGGTCCAGGGTCTTTGATACGGAATTGTTGGTGGCTTCAAGACCACAAGTGAGAGAGACGAAACTTTCCCAAGTAAGAATTTGCATCCGCGTTGAAACTGTAATTTATTTATAAGAATAGCAATGAGAAGACTTTTTCAACGTTTTCTAGAAAACGCCCTCGTCCCGTGGCGACCATCTCATAAGCAGAGCCGCCGTTGTGGGCACCGAGACCCGAGCTAGTCCCCTACAAAAAATATCCACAGGTCCCCGATCCCTCCGAGGCTCGGACTTGGGCGGTGGATAACATGTATTTCGCCATATTGCAAAAACATGAGCGAATAAAAAATTGTCAACATTTGCCCGTAAATAATTGTTTATACTTGGAAAACTCTCCGGATACTCTCCCAGTGCCCCATTTGCATCAATTACCCTCCTCACACCCCCGAAATCGTCGTAGCCATCGTTTTGATCGTCGTACCAACAGGGTAGTCCCCAATTCGTATACCGCAAGATACTTTTGCATAAAAGAAACCAAGCCTCGGGAATGCGTTAGCGTCGTCTTGTCCAACCAGAATCTCTCAACAGGCTCAGCAGACCAATCTACTGGCCAACGCTGTCTGTGCTGCCCAAGATATGATGTCGGTAGCAATCCACGACCCACAGCAAGATGTCGGTCGTACTATCAGCCGGCTGGCCAGAGCCGGATCTGACCGTGGCAGCCAAGGATGGGACGGTCCCCAACCCCCGCTCCATGTTCCCAGGGAGTCGTGTTGTCCTCTTCTTCGCAGATACCCTCAACCCCTAGAACAAGTTCGAGCTGTAGAGCATCGATATCATCAATACCCAGCCACTAACATCAACACCAAAGCAAACATGGCGATCGGCATCGTCTCCAACCCTGCTGCCCTGGGCGTCGGCTACAGCATGATCCCCAACGTCGGCCCCTGTCAGCAGAATCGTTTTGAAGAACTCGTGGTGCGACTCAAGGATGCTCTTGGTCCATCGTCGGGGTTGACTTCTGATGATGTCGACGTCGCCTTTCTTCAACGCCTCATGGAGAACTATGATAGCTCCGACAACCAGTGGTCCCAGTATGCTTTTGGTGACTCCAGTAGGGGGTATACCCGCAACCTCGTCGACGAAGGAAATGGCAAGAGTAACCTGGTGAGACCTCCTTAGTCCATTCGACCCATCCCAACAGTGACTGATGCCTTGCATAGCTTGTCCTTGTATGGTCTCCTGGAAAGGGGTCTCCTATCCACGATCACGGCAAGGCCCATTGCCTCATGAAGATCCTCAAGGGCAACCTGACCGAAACTCGATATGCATTTCCGGGAGAGAACGAACAAGAGAGACCAATGACGGTCATCTCTGAAAAGACATACAAGGAAAACGCCGTGGCCTACATGGCCGACGAGCTAGGACTCCATCGTGTGTCCAACAGGGGCAGCGACTTTGCTGTCTCATTGCACCGTAGGCAACCCCCTCAATCCACGACACTCGTCGCAGTAACTGACCTGCAGCTTTGCAGTGTACACTCCCCCAAACGTAGCTAAGAAGGGATGCCATATCTTTGATGAAAAGACTGGACGGAGGAGCCACGTGCCGGGTTGTCACTACTACTCGGCGTACGGGCGACTGCTCAAGGAGTAGTCGGTACGGGTACGGGCACGGCTTCAACAGCCAAGGCCGTGATGAGAAACGACATTTGTGCGATTAGCGTTTGGTGGAAGTAATCATGGAGATGTGCTTTCTTTGGTCCATTGCGTTTGTTGGCGGTGGTTCATCCAGATTGTCTGAGGGAGATGATGCATAAGTAGATAGCAGGAGGCTAACAGGTAGCACATTATTAGCATAGAATGAACCGGAATGATTCATACAAGACCCGCAATGAGTGCAAAGACGTGCAAGAGGTGAAATGAGGTTGAAGGAGGAAAATCGAGCGCCTTGTGCTTGTCGTCTTGTTGAGAGCTCATCGCCATCGAGCACGCAATCCACGCTTTGTCCCAAAATGGCAGTATGTGCTGGGAGCACTGTGATGCACGGTACACGCAATGCCATGCCGAGCCGGCCGAGTCCCGTTGGTGAAGCCGACGACGATAGTGGATGCCGCAACAATGAGGCGGAAAATAGTATTTCAGTATGTTGATAGCTCTATAGATATGCTTAATATCACAGCGCGATATCAAGTGTTGAGACTGATGTTGCCCGTCTCCGAGAGCCGGACATCCATCAGGCAATTAATTATAAGCACATCCATATCCGACTGTAACCCCGTAAACTCCATGTGTAAAGGAAATTTACTCACTCTGCTCCTGTAATTTCTCCCCAGATGGAAAAAAACGGTGTAGAACTCTATACTACCTATGGTACGACTTGGAGTATTGCCAGGCCGGGGACATGAGCTGAACAAACCTTGCTCTAGGATCTTCTAACAAGGCAAGATCAAGTAACTATTTGTATGTCTAGTTGCTGCACCTGGACTGGAAGAGTTGCAAAGCTAGCCCAGTTCCAGCAGCAGCCGTCAAGTTGAAGCCATACTCAAGTCCAACTCGAGCGCATAACTGCCCTGCAGCTTTACCGAGCTGGAGGTTCTGGCATCATAGTCACGCCTCGATCGAGTTATGCGCCGCCTGTTGACTGGAGCGCTTCGGCCTCAGCATGGGTGCGCGAGTCTGGGCGTGGCGATCAATACTTGAAACATAAATCCTGCCATCTCATTGAGGGGGAATTTCCACGTCAAAATCCCGAACCCCAGATTCCTGTCTCCGCACTTGCGGGGAAATTATACAGGGCTGCCTCTCGATGCCATCCCTGGGTCTGGCCATGGGTCGTTAGCTGACCTTTCGAGCTGCCGGAACCTAAATCATGATCCTAATCGGGAACCTCGGCCGCTTGTCTCATGAGTGATGTAAGCTTTTCTATGGTATGATGGTGTGGATGAGCTTGGTCTAAAGCTGGGCTTTTATATATAGAGCCTCCTTGCCCTTCAAAACACCTGGATTCTCAGTCTTGATCTTTATCTCAGCCTCGATCCGGAAAGATCCAAAAATGCGCCTTCTTACACTCTTGGCTACCGCTTTGTCGGCGTCACTCGTTGACGCCCGTGCTGTCAATGACTTGAGCCCGCGTCAGAACGACAAGTTTGTCGGATATCTCATCTCGACCTTCTCTGATCCTGCTCCCCAGGTTCAGATGCACCTGTCCAAGGACAACACTGCTTCGAGCTTCACTTTCCTGAACAACGGAAAGCCTGTCCTCGCTTCCAACGTGGGCACCAAGGGCGTTAGAGATATCTACCTTACCACCAACTCCCAGCGCTCCGAGTACTTTATCATCGCTACTGGTATGTGGCCTACTCATGCACATTCTTGGTTAGACGGAATTTACTAACACGCTATATAATAGACTTGGACATCAACGCCCCAGGCTTTAACTGGGACTGGGCCACCCGACATGGCAGCCGCGGTCTCGTTATCTGGTCTTCCAAGGACCTAGTCAACTGGTCCAAGCCTCAGCTGAGGACGTAAGTGTACCAGTCATGGAGACCGAACTCTCACTGACATCCTAAAGTGTTGAAGCAGCAACTGCTGGCATGACATGGGCTCCCTCTGCTGTCTGGCATGACGCTACTCAGCAATACTACGTCTTCTGGGCATCCCGTCACTACGCCGCGTCTGATACTGGACACACTGGCCGCGCAGGTCTCGACCGCATTCGATATGCCACCACCAAAGACTTTGTCACCTTCAGTGCCCCTCGGGACTACCACGCTCTCGCGGACACGCCCCTCATCGACCAAGAATTCCAGTACCTGGGCCAGCCCGGCCACTACGCTCGTTTCCTCAAGAACGAGACGGTTAACCAAGTTTACCAAGAGACAACAACGGGCGGTCTCTTTGGCAAGTGGACTCGAATCCCTGGATATGTTCGCCCTGAATCGCCAATGGAGGGCCCTGCCTCTTTCGCTGATCTCCGAACTCCTGGACTATACCACTTGCTTCTTGACGACTACACGCAATACGTGCCTTTCTCAACCTCCAACATTCTCAAGCCAAACTGGCAGAAGGACAACCTTCCCAACTTCCCCAAGGGTCTGAAGCATGGTGTTGTGACACCTGTGACCCAGAAGGAGTACAATGCGATTAAGGCTAAGTTTGGCGTCTAAGCTCCGTGTTTTTCTGAGGGGCGATTGAGTGTAAACTATCGTGAGGGATCGTCAATGTACACCAGGGAACTACGTATTAAGCGATGAGTACGAGATTAAACGATTATATCAATGTAGTCCATGTATACTTTCAATTTCCTAGCGTCTTGGAGATCCTAGTGCCGCAGTTGGTTGTCTCAATGTCTTATGCTTGTCACATCAGGCAGCGAAGGAGACACAATAGTGCCCATTTATAAGCAAGCCCGTGCTCAAACACGTGTAGGTCCAAACAAAGTGTAGAGACATGTCGAATTTAACATACTGTTTTGAAATACCATCTATACCTATATAAGCCAAGATCACTTTTGTCTATCAGCGTTCTCCATCTAACGTCCCAGATCCATTGCCACCGTTTTGAAATTTGAGTCATTACAACCATCTCATAATTTACGCCTTGGAACCATTATGCTTCTTCCTCTCACGTCGGGCCTGGAACCAAGCAGAGGTATCACCCATCGGAACCGGAAAAGGGAGCACGTCCTGGCACAGGTAATAGGCGACGGTATAGAAGCCGAGTAGCCCTGCAATGAAACCGAAGACTCCACCGGCTTTCATCAAAGCAGTGCTTTTTGTGGGATGTCCATCGGCGAGGGCAAAGTAGGAGGACGCGTCAAAGACGAGACATAGCTCGATGCAGATGAAGATGCAGACGTAGACGAGGTTTCTATCTTGAGTCAGCATGTTCGTCAGTCGTGGCTGACATACATATACGCACAGCTGGATGGAAGCAATAAGGAAGAATAAATTGAAAACGCCCCAGATCAAGACGAAGAAGCCCAGTGCGTTGTTGTACTGAGGAGTGTCTTTGCCACCATAGGCGTCAATGATGCCCCATGAAGGGAGAAGTGTTGCACCGTAGCCACCATAAAAGAGTGCTAAAGAAAGCATTAGTAAACTTGAGTCTTCTCTCCTCAATGCGGGCGCTGGGCGAGTTCACACCAAAGGCAGTCAGTACGGTATAACTGAAGGTGTCTCCCTTGACCATCGCCCACTGGGCCGAGATGAGTAGTCCAACGCAGGCCACGAAGCACAAGTCTCCAATGAATTGAGTCTGGAGCGAGACACCTCGAAAGCCCATCATAGCCAGTGATACTGTTAAAAGAGTCGTGGCAAAGCCTCCCATAGCGAGAGGGGCCTGCAGTGCACCACCCTGGTCAGTTATCTGCAGTATTCGCTTCCGTCAGGGTAATCCATACTGGGTTGCCTATTCTGTCTCCCAACGGTCTGTAGTAAGTCTCGGAGATTTGGACGCTTTCCTCATTCTTGGTAGAAGAAACTGAAGGGACAGCCATGGTTGTGTGTCGTTGGTTGTATGTGGAAGCGGAAGGGCTCGACTATGCCTGCTCAAGGAACGGCCTGGGTGCTTGGAGAGACAACTGATACGTTCAGGTGAACCAGAAAGGAGAAAATTATATACTGTTTTCTCGAGAAACTAGACATATAGTGAAAAGAAGGTTGTAGACGGCAGTGATTTACCATCGTAGTATATATACTGACCTTCGGGAAGATCACGCCAAGAGACGGCGTCTAGACAAAGCTGTGGGGTACATATAGCATACATTTAGACTATACATATGCAGCTAACATGCGGGACTCATCGCAGTAGCTGGAGTCACTTGGCGAACTTGGCGTATGCTTGTTTGCACTTTCAAGGTCATAGGCGAGGTGAGGCAAAGAGACGTCGGGATATGGGATAGAGAACCGTAATATGAGCCCAATATTTACATCATTCTAGCTGAACATGCTGATATATCTCGTATGAAGTATGTAGAGAGTGAACTGTTTCGTCTTTAAAAGACGTAATCATTTCTCTTTTATCACTGAAGTATGATATCCTGAAGTGCTAACGGCAAGAATTTGATAGAAGAAAGTAGCTTGGAACCAAGACACGGCTTTTACGCAATAACTGCAAGTGAATGCCTCAATTCGGGATCGGGAGGTCCCACACTACGGCCGGGATCGGGAAGCGAAGCCGGGACCGGCATTTCGGGTTCTGTGTAGGTTTCATCTGCAGTATCGCCTTTTTAGAATACGTACTATTACTTATGCGACGTAGACTTAGTAACCACTAATAGAAATTTCATTGGACCAAAAACTAGGTTCCCATGCTCCTAATATTGGTTCCGGTACAGGTTGTTTCTCTCCGGACCGGAATACGGAGCCGCCGGCATGGGGAGAATCAAGTACTCATAATCTTTACCCTTTACGTCGTTTCGGAAACAGTTTCCACAACGGGTAGAAAATATGATACGATTGCATAGGAAGAATGTTTACATATGAAAATCTCTCAGTAGTAGGACTATCGTGAGGTGTATTCCTTTGGTATGCAGCACACCAATCAGTCCGTTATAAGGATCGCCCGTACCTCATATCATTCAATGCTGAGTCGATTACTTCTACAAAAAACCAACAAGGAGTCTTGCTGGACGCCCCCGGGACTACTTATCAAAAATAAAGGAAGTGGTATGTTAGAGTTTGGGCTTACAGCTTCAGTCTAGCTTGACCTGGCTGGAATCAATGGGTTAGAATTCTACTCTCAGCTTCTCGTCAAGACAAATTTAGATCTCTATGTTGCAAGGTGGAAATATGAACTTTGATTAGAGCGCATATTAGTACTGGAAATCAAGGAGGTATTGTTCTTTGGGTTTGAAAAGTTATTGCTGGAGCTTTTAGTTTCTTTGATGGTTCGAGATTTTAATAGAATAGGCCTGACTTTGTCACTGATCACCGCTACAGTCTATGTAAAAATAGATTCTGAAACTGGATTATTAGCCAGACAAGTTGATTTGGCTAATAGATCTTAACTTATTCTATAGACGGTCTCCAAGTACCCTACAGAGTATGAGACCAACCCCTCGTACGAGTGTCACTGGTTATAGATAAGGTAAGTGCTATGGATCAGTTGATGCCTGGGATCATTGCTCAAGCTTTCGCCATGATGCTGAGCTTTCAGCTGGGACGATATCCAAGACATGTGCCTCACTTTTGCAGGACTTAGTATACCCTCCGAAGCATACCTTGGCAACCCCGCTCACTGTTCTCAGCGTTATAGTCCAAGAATCTCTCTTATGGACCTGCATTTGAGGCGTCTAGAGCATGAATAGAACAATGTCTATCATCTAGGGTCGTTCTTAGTCTTTGGCATTACGTCAAGTCCTTTCATTGATTATTCAGAACTTCACAATGATATTATTTTGATTCGAATTCGGCCGATATCAGCAGCAATACAAGCCGGGTCCTTCCCAAAATGGCAGTTATCTATCTTGTGGCGTTCTATATGAACTTTCCTCATACGATTCGGACATGCAAAGCGAAGAATGCGGGATATGTAAGAGTGAGAATGAAGAATGGACTGCAGCGAATTCAGCTCAATTGCGCCTGGAGCAGCAGGTAGCATAGGCAAAAGCAGGACTAGTCGAAAGAGGAATGTGGTATAGGCAGTCTCATGATGCAATTCCAAGCAAAAAGGCCCATCTCCGTAGGCGGTCAGATATATTATCCCACATTGAATGTATTGTTATCCAAACACCTCCCTAGGTTGGCCACGGAGCTCGTGCTAATTCAAGGTTATTTTTAAGGTCCCGAACAAGGTTGTGGAGATGATGAAGATCCTTGCCAGATTGGCAGCTGTATCGTATATGCCGCGGAGTACATTTCCCACCAGGGAAGGTCTCTATCTTATCTCGTGGGACTTATGAAAAAGGGCCACTAAACGTCTGGAAAGAGATCGAATGAGGCAGGTGACTTAGACGCAGGGTCCGAGTTGAGAAAACCTCCAATATCTAGCAACTATGGCGATAGATACGTGCTCTTACTCTGAATGGATAGAATCTCTATTCCCTAGTTATGTTGACGGAGAATAGCTCGCAAGTGGAAAGGATCGTCATCAGCGAGCATAGTTGGAATGTATCTCTACCATCATCCATATGGACAAATCAGCATTATAAATATGAGACAATAGTTGCCCAAAATGTAGTTCCTCTGTGCATCTCATTCTCAATCACTTTGCAATTCCTAGCCCACCTTCACCATGGTTTCCAAGACTGTCCTCGCTCTTCTCTTCGGCAACGTCGTGGCCCATCTGGCCAGTCGTGATACCCGTCCTCGCTGTGCTGCCAGCGATCCCACGGCCGAGCAGTTGACCAACGCTGAGAACTTGCGAAAGATCGAAAGCGTGTCCAAAGCTGCCTTGGCTCCCATCACCGTCGACACCTACTTTCACGTCGTGTCCTCTTCCGCATCCAAGTACGTGTCGCAACAGAAGCTTCAGAACCAGCTCAGGGCCCTGAACGACGCATATGGCCCTCACGAGGTCTCGTTCAGACTCGTCGACACTACCTTCACCACCAATGCTCAGTGGGCTGCTGGAAACCAGGAGGTTGCCATGAAGCGGCAGCTTCGTCAGGGTGACTACAGCACCCTCAACATCTACTTCACTGATGTTGCCAAGCTCGACGGCTATGAGGCTCTGGGATACTGCTTCTTCCCCGAGCCCAACGTCTCAACTGGTTCTCAGACCTTTATCCGAGACGGCTGCGTTGTCGTCGCCGAGACTGTCCCCGGAGGCTCTGCTGCCCCTTACAACCTGGGCGGAACTGCCATCCACGAGGTTGGCCACTGGTTCAACCTCTTCCACACCTTCCAGGGCGGCTGCACCGGTAATGGTGATTTCGTTGACGACACCCCTGCCCAGCGTATTGAGACATCGGGCTGCCCTATTGGAAAGGACACCTGCCCTAGCCCTGGCCTGGACCCCATCCACAACTACATGGACTATTCTGACGAGTAAGTTGCTATCAAACCGTTGTCTTTTGCCATTTGCTAACAATCTCTTGCAGCGCCTGCTACGAAGAGTTCACTCCTGGTCAGAAGACCCGCATCCACACTGCCTGGAACTCTTACCGTGGTTAAGCCATGGCACGAACCTGTACATAGTAGTTTGCGAGTTTGGAGTATATAAGGCTGTGTCGTATATAGCAAGGTAGACAGATGTCTTGGGGCTTTGCATAGTGATTGAGAATTGAAGAGATTGAGCATAATTGCCATACCAGGTGTCGTGAAGATGAGTGAATTCTGACTATATAAATACAAGAGATCAATATCGTCTTGAGAAAGGAGGAGATTGATATACCAGTACAACCCTATAACCCAGGCCCAAAAGCTAACAGTATGTAAGTTCCATAGGGCCAAGGCCATATCAATTTAACCAACCAAACTCTAATATGTAAATCATAAAGGTCCTCTTTGCTGAGCTTGCGATTGCACCTTCTTCCTCCTCTTTTACCCAATCTAACGCATCCAAGCTTGCAAACCAAGTCCACAATTGAGATCTTCAGGTAATCTACTAAGCCACATGCAAGTCATCCTGCCTGACTGTCCTTGAGTTCCAGCTATATTGGCTTCAGTGGGCAATATTCTAAATAACCAACAATTCAAATCTCATAGTTATAGCTTGCTATGAAAGATTAATACTTGTACCACCTTTAGCTTTCCTTCTCTGTATATAACCAATTATATAACCCTTCGTCTTTACCTAAAATAATTTTCTAATAAGACAACGAACGTTTCGTAAACTTGTAGTGTATATTTTAAGAACAAGTTATAAGATTATAAACTAACGATGAATTAACTAAAGGAATATAGCTTACTGTCTAATCTAGCAAGTAAAGATAATAATGGTCTTGTTAAGCTTAAGACTTTAGAACTTTTTAATATTTAATCAAGTGAAACGGTATAACCTATAAAGACTGGTGATACAAATAAAGTAAATGGGGATCTTTTATATTAAAGTTCGAGGTTCTAAAGGCTGTCTGGTTATTAAGCAGATTGGCCCATTCTGTTGGCTATCTGATGTCTAAGACTTACGGGGACTCCTTCAGAAGTGAAGCTATTGCGAGACTGGGAAATAGGCATTTGTCTAAGTACTCTCCGGAGCCTGTCGGGCGAGGGATTGGGCAGTCCTCCGCTAGGATGCCTCCCTGAGGTAAATTCATGAAATCCCCTCTGTGAAAATCAACGATAGCTTCAAGAAGATAGTTAGCTAGTAAGAGAAAACACAAGAAAGAGAGGAAGACCAAGCGATAGGGATAGGCAAGAAAACAGCTTGCCTATGGCTAGGATGACAGCAAGCGTTCAGCATCAGGATCTTGTAGACAAGCATTGATTTAGCAAGCGAAAAGGATCTTATTAATCAAGGTAATAATTCAGTATGGTTCTTCTCGTCAAGAGAGATTCAACAGTAGCAAGCAGACCTTGTCTCTGCTTAATATTTGACCTGGTTCTTCACCTCAATCTCCTCGCAGCCAGGCTCATGCTTAGCAGAACGGTTCACAAGCGGCTTCAGTCCAGGCAGAGCCACAACAACAATAGCGAGGGTCATTTCAACCATGCTGAGGGGGTCTAGAAAGAGTGGTTAGTAAATGAGTTATTGTGTCTGAGGCATAGTTATGACTTACAAACGAGGTTCTCTTGTCCAGTGCCAACCTTGAGGGTGATGAATCGGACAATAGTGGTACAGATGGTCAGGGCTCCGAGTATGAAGGTGACAGTGACACCGGTGGAAGGCTTGAGAACACCCTGAATCAACAGGATGAGAGGGAGGGCGTAGACTGGTCACTTGTTAGCTGGTGTATGGAACTAGAGGGTGGGAGATGCTGTGACATACCAGCCATGTAGCAAGCCAGGTTGAGAGTGAAATTGAGGATGAAAGGCTCGGGAGCGTAGAATACACTGCAGGCGCCTTCGTCCTGAGACCACTGAATAGAAACATTCTTTCCACAGAAGAAAGTGTCGTCCCAAAGGATGGTCATGTATGACAGACAGACAAAGGCAGTGATGCCGTACAACGCCTTGCGCATGCCGGAGCTCATGCCAGTGGAGGGTAGGAAGTAGGCCCAGTAGAAAGCCAACATGCTCATCTTGGGGAAGCCCATGCCGACATCGTAGAAGTAGTTGGAAGCGAAGGAGATCTGGGTATAGAAGTGAGCCAAGGCCGGACGAAGAGTGGCTCGGGTGAGGTCACCTTGGAGAGTGCAACAGATGGCTCCCAGTTGTCCAGGACGCCGAGCTGGAAAGTCAAGGTATCGCAGATGATGAGTCCAAGGGCGTTGACGGCTGAAACGATGAGGAGAATATCAGACCAAGCCAACTTCTCACGGGCACGGAAGAGGCGGGCGTAGACACGCAGGCCGACGAAGACGTATGAGACTGCCAGCAGGATCCATTCCGAGATCTAACAGTTCTGTGAGCATGTGAAGCAAAGTGATGCTTAGAGAGTCTGCTCTTACCATGCAGTCCTTTCCATCAATAAAGAATGCCATTGTGAAAGCTTGCAATCCCCTATAGCAGAGTTGCAGGTGAAAGAGAGTGAAGGACGACGATCACTTTAGCAAAGGAATGCCAGTCTACTTTAAACTTAAAATTAGATATCAAAACGGCAATGAATTTGCCATCAGACAAGGGAACTGAACGCCCCCTTCGGCTAGCTAAAAAGAAAAATATCTGCAACACGTTGGATGTAACTAACAGGTCTGGTGGATGTGTTATTTTACCCGGCTGCACGCGTACGGCGCAGAGGCGTAACAACCAACAACCAACACCTTCTGTTGCAAAGCGACGAATGAGCAAAACTAAATAAAGGTCTTTTTGTGTTGCAGATTTGGCCGAGGGGGAAAACCGGGGACGGACATGGGGGTTTGTGGTGAGGTGATGGATATCCCTGGAGCCCACAGAACGAACCCCAGCACCAACAGATATGCATATGTAACAGGGTGACATTTCGACAAGGGAGAAGCCGAAACGTTGAAGATGGCATGTCAATGCACCAATCGGGAGCTGAGACCCTTAGTGACTGCATTTCCTGGGTCTTTGATGTGCAGAATAGCGAGAATAGACATTGTTCCGTACATACATAGACATTCGTACTATGGCATTTGACATTTCATTTTACATTCCGTATGCGTGATTAATCTCAACATGATACAAGCCGTGCCTCACATGTTTATCCTTCCCTCTTCCTATCCGGACCATGTTCCGCTCTTGGTCGAGCTGTTGGTTCACTCACTCCCATGGATCTTTCTAGTGCTTACTCACATCCACACACACACCCGTCCCCTGCCATTCAACGTCTCCTCGTCGCTCATAGGTCACGCTTATGCGGGCCGACTTGTAGATGCCCTGAAGATTGGTGAGTTCCACCTCACTGCCGGAGTCGTCTTCGGCACCCACCGCCACCCGCGCGGTTGTGGCGTAGGCTTCCCGGTGGTCACGTCCGCTCGAGAGCTTGTTGAAGTGGTTTGATGCTGTTCCGTTGGTCGATGGCTTGTGGTAGCCTGAGCCTGTTTGCGTGGTCCCTTGTTTCGTTGAGCGTAGCCCGAGGCCGTGGAGGAGGGACTTGAGAGCGGGTAGTGATACTACCACAATGGCAGCGGCCAATTCAGTCATCGAGAGCACGTCTGTTTACTAGTCAGTCCAGTGCCAAGACAACATCCAAGATTAGCTAGGGTGGTGACTTACAAACATTGGTCCAAGCGTGAATAACTTCAACCGTTGCAAATCTGGCGATGCTTGCTCCAAGCGTAATCAGCCCTGACGCAAAGATGGCAACCAGGCCAATCTTGTAGCGTCTGCTGAGCTGAAGACCGAGCAAAAGAGGAAAAGGAAGAATAAACACTGTCATCTCTTGTCAGCAGGGGTTCGAGCAGACATCAGATGCAATCATGCAACGCACCCAAAATATCAGACACCATATTCATTCCCCAATCAATGCGGAAGACAGTCTTGGAGTCAAATGTACTGCAGCTCCCATCAATATCCCAATTCACCGACACATTGGAGCCACACCAAAATGTGTCCAGAAAGCAAGTTGTTGTCATAAAAGTCCCCGTCACGGCCGTTACACCGTAAAGAGCCTTGCGCAGTGTTGGTAGGGTCGGTGGGATGAGCTTGAAGTATAGTGCCAGCAATGCCAATTTCGGAAAGTAGACGCCTGTGTCGTAGAAGTAGTTGCCAGCAAACATGATCTTCAACAGGGCGATCTGATCCTCGATACTACGCTCCGGCGCATTGGGGTCGTACTCGTCCATGCCCCCGAGGTTATACGCCGCCGTATCGGTCCCGAAAAGAGCGGCGGCGTCGATGAGAGAGGCGACGAGAAGCCAGTCACTGACGGTGAGGTTCTGGCCTTGACGGACGGTACGAAGAGCTAGACGGGCCAGGACGAGGACCGTCGATACCCCGAGGAGCACGGCCTCGATGGGCTGCGAGATGGATCATGATTAGCAAGCGAGTCAAGATCAAAGGCAAGGGATATGCAAATCACTATCCAGGTTTATGAACGGGGCAGCTGGGCTTGGTACTTACCACCACGGCTTCTTTGGCAACGCCTGGCATGACGAAAGGAGTGTATGTCTTGGACGTCTTCTGCCAGCAGGTCAAGGTCCAGCAACTGATGGGGCTGGTCTCGATTAAATGCCAAAACCTTGTGCGGCACGCCACACAGTTACGAGATTATCATGTCGAGAATAAACACATACCTACGTTGTCGACTAGGCCGATGTTGGTACCTACGGATGCAGAGAGAATACCGGGCTTGCGGGCCTGACAGACACATATCCTGCAGGGGCAAGACATGCATGGCACCCGTCTCAAAAGCTACCAGCATCAGGGGCGAAGGGTTCAAAGTTCAGATTTGGGATAGCCCGGAACAGTTACCGAATCGCTTCTCGGAGCCACGCCGCAACTCGCTTGGAAGAACGGCCAAAGTCGATCATTTACTGTGGAAATCACACGGCCAATAGGCTCTGTGCAGATGACGGTACGGGGGCCTTTTGTCTTAAAATACCAAAGTGAGAAGCAGAGCAGGGATAGGCGAGAACGGGGCATATAACCTTGTAGGGCAAGCGATAGAACCGCATCTTTTTATTGGAGAGGATATGAAGCAGGGATATTCCCGAGTTATCTCCCATGTCCTTTTCTCGATCTCTTGGCCACCGGCTGCGGCACAGCACGGAGGATTATTCACATGTTGGGAGTTGTACAATTCAACACCTGCTTGATTTCCAATATGAGCATGACTTCCGGAGCGACAACTCGGATTTCTAATGGTAACCAAGAAGAGCAGCTTATAATCATAGTCTCTGCGTTCAGCCAGTATACATGTCGATTTGAAAGATTTCATATTTTCTTAGTATTCATCTCAACTCGTGATCCTAGCCCAGTGGGTAAAGCTCGTATTTATCAGTATAAGCGTGGATTGCATGGTTTCCATGTCGGCAGTTCGTGTAGTAATTTTGAAGTTCCGTTAGCGACGTCAAGTAAGTTAACAACAAACCTTAAAAGACAATTATCGTATGTCACTGAATTGCGCCGGGAATAGCATGTACATCTGTAGTATTAATCAAGCGCAAGAATTAAAACGAAGGGAGTTAACGCTTTATTAGCAAGAGACCAGAGTGAAGTGTTAGTCTGAAATTCATTTTTCAAAGACCATGGAAACAAAGCAAACAGAAAAGGTTTGATAAAGAGTACAACTGTCTCATCTGCTATCTTTCTTATAGTCATCTAATTCCTTTTATTCTCCCTGGGTTGTGTTATGATAATACTTATTCCAGGCGTTGGAAATTTGCTTACCCTGAATGATTTGCATTGATTAGTCATGCTGCTCGTGCCGAGCAATTCGCCGTTTACAATTGTGGGGGGGGTTGATGATCACCTCGTCTCATTTGTAGACTTATCACAACCAATTGTGACCCTGATCCTGTCATTATTATATGATAGTCTTGACCAAAAGTCTGTAATGGCTGGAAAGAGGACGCACAGCAGTCGCTCTGGAGACGGCGACATTGAGATTCAAGCGCCAGCATCGACAACATCAGGAGAAACTGAGCCCGCCAAGAAACGAAAGCGTCGAATACTTTCCTGTGACGCTTGTCGACGACTCAAGATAAGCGCGTCAACCGCTGATGCTCTGATCAAATCGTAAGATAATGAATGAGTGTCCTATCAAGGCTGGATTCTAATCTTGCCGCAGATTTGTCAACCGCCGTCGACATGTTCTTCTCATCAATGATGAACGCGATCTTGTAACGAACGGAACTCTACTAAACACCTCGCCGTTTTTGCATACTGTATGTTGCATGCAAGAGATGAGATATACCAACACAAGCCAAGTCGGTGTCGTGAAACACAGGCAATTGTATGAACATGTGAGAAGTATGCTTGGTCATGTCATGCTAGGTAGTCCACTGCCCCTAGAAGAGATCACTGGTATTCTCATCATGGCACTATTTGCAGGGACACCATCGGTAAGATAACTTGGTCCTGGGTGCCAGATTTATTTTTGGAATTACTAATGTCTGCGCCAGAGAGAGACGGATTATCTAGATAGCTGGCTTTTAACAGGGCATTGCGCTCAACAAGCTATGCTTTGCATTCAGTTTTCGGATATACTCCAAAGAACTAACGCTGGCACCTCGACTATGCTAGATCTCCGCTCCATGAGACTTTGGGCCAACGTATGCCTAGTGCATCTGCAGTGAGTTGGTTCTGTGACGCCTTGTCGAGCATGGTTAGGCTAATGACTTTATAACAGCTGGGCAGCGACTACAGGACGACCATCGATATTACCAGGGTCTTATCTCAGCCAGTGCCGAAACCTGCTCAACTTTGAACAGACCACAATGCGCGATGCAATGCTATTTGCCGAGGTGTCCCTTTATTCCATCCTTCAGCATGGTCTTTGTGAGAAGCTTAAACTTGCCAGCGATGGAAGTTGTGAGAGATTCACGTCTTGGAAGCAGAAATGGGGCCACTTACTAGGTAAGGCACAAGACCTCTAACGATACTTTAGAGGCTGATGAGTTGGCTAGATCTACCCACAGGCTTGACGTTGAAGCTCAGCTATCGTATTGCAAACATGATTCTAGCGAAGCGATCTCTTGATCAGCTCGAAGCTCAAGTCATGGGTAATGCTTCCCTCAACTCTCAACAACCTCACCTACCAGAATCGTCAACAAGGGTTTTCCAGACTCATGTCTATGAGCTCAGCTTTCATGTCATTGCAGCTTTTGTGGGCATTCCAAGCTCAAGCTCCGGAGACTTGCCAGAGTTTTATTCCCTTTACGTCGCCTACTCCATGCTCATCCTGTCACAATGTGATGAGCTGCCGTCTTCTATACCCCGTCATGAATTATCTGCTGCCCTGCAAGAGATAAAGCGTCGCTGTAACGAGCCCAATATGTACTCCATAGCAGTTCGGTTCAGTGTCGAAAGAGCTTGGGAGAGACTGAGGATGGGAACTCAGGTCCTTAACACAATGGATTCCCTGGGAGAGGAACGGTTAAGCGAGCATGACCATGTGCCAGCTTCCGATAAGCTAAGTCACGGTTCTATCGATAGCACTCAAGTTAACAACGAGGGTCATTTAGGACCCCAAACAAATCTGGCTGGGCTCGGGATGGAATCACTTGAAAACATGGACTTTTTCTTCAACGGTGGTTATTTGGACCTGTTAGATATTGATAATTTTCTTGTTTAGCCAACACTTTGGTAACTAAAGAGCCATCAGAAACCAGAAATAGCAAATAAATAGCCCTTCCCCCTCAGGCTCTGTCTAGTATCTTCGTCGACTCCGCAGCGGCAGAAGCACTTTTCAACTCAAAGTATCTCGTCCTGAGCTCCCTAATTTCAGCCCTGAATTGGCGTTGAAGAAGGCCTTCAGAGACCTGTTCCCCATCAGGCTCCTCAAGACTCTCAATGCACCGAGTCTTTTCACCTTGGTCCTTTGCACACCCGGGAGTGAGCAAAGATTCCAACTCCCGGCTGATAATAGTTGCCGTCTTCGCACGTATTCTTGAAGCGTCGTATCCATACCAACCCCCAGGCGTTGATAAAGCCCCCCGATCCGACGAGCGATCTGCATGGTAAACGAGGGGCCAAGGTTTCATCCTGCCTATTTCATGCCTCCTTTCGAGGCATTGCGTCTTGTATGCGTTACGGTGTGAGATTTCCTTGATCAGATCGAATGAATTCAATCTCTCCCTGGAGCAGCACCATACATAAGCCACGACAAGCCAGCGGCCGGTGAGGTATTGGCCACAGGAGGAGACCTGAGAGAAAACAAACCTCCGGCCATATCTCTTGTGGACAGGGCAGTACAGAGGTTTATTGTTCTTTGCCAGACTCTCTCTCAAGGCCTCTGGCATTGGGAAGTTTCGCCATGCCTTGATGCCCTCGTCGTCTTGTCCCTGAAGCTGAGAGGCGAGATCAGTCGACAGGAAGCGCAAAGTGACTGTCCACGGGGAAGAAGAGCTTCGCTTCGGGTGGTACGCTGGAGGACAGTGGTATGTTTCCAGCACGTATTTGAAGGGGCGCACTCTTGGGGCCGCGAGTGTAGGCACGGGCGTAGAAGATGGCCATCTGAGAAGGCTGAGGCTCTTGATGGTATGAAGAACCTTGTTGCGTTGATTCCGACGCCTATATATGTGGGCGATGAATTGATTGTCGTCTTCCTCGCCGAAGTATCGTTCACATGTTGACGTGTAGACCGGATATCGTGTGGTAAGCGGGAGCCTGGTCAAGACGGGTGCGTACGAAGGAAGGACTGCGCCTTGAACGTAGGAGTGCATCTTTTGATAAGGTAGGGAGGTAGTTGAGTGTAAGTCAAGGTATGTGACTGAAGTGAAGTGGTATGAGTTCGGTTCAAGCGAAGTGAAGCAAGGGCTTGAATTTGTAAAGAATCTGAGTTGGAAGATGGATTTTGAGGGAAGAAAGGGGGTCTTTATATCTTTTCAAAATGCTTGAGCGGTTATAATTGAGGTGAATTTGAAGCTTCCTGTATGCTTTAACTGTATGCATGCTTTATGAATAAACACCGCAGGTTGCAATAATATTGAGTTTATGATGGTATATTCCCCTCGGCCGACCCATGTCTTTATGTCGAATAGAGTTGGTTGACGAGCTATATAAATTGAGCTTATTCGATTTTTGTAGCTTGGGTATAGGTTTATGGTGTATCTAAATCGCCTTTTTTGGTCGAGTTAGAATAACGACAAGAATCAATAGCGGCATATTATGCATAAAAGGTCTTAGGAGATTCAGGGTTATTATAACATCCTGCTGTCAAGTTTCTTATCCCTATCCTAAAGCACTCACAACGTCTATTTCCTTGCATGCGACGAGATGCAGAACAGTTCAGTAAAGAGCTTGCAAACCTGCGCAATAAACATGCTCAAATTCCTTCTAAAGGCCATTTTTAGAACCAAACTTCAGAAGGGTTTCGAATCAGACAAAGTTACTCAGCACTCGGTAAGAGATCCTAACGCGCATCATCTCCACCGTGGAATTCCGCAGCTTCAAGCCTCACTCTGACCATGTTGCGGAATTCCGCGTCGGCAGTCCACACCAGAAAAATGATACCAATAAGAATATGATGATGGGATTAGTTAGATATGTTTCTACTGATGATTACAAATGGGGTTTTAATTATAAAAGCTGCACAGTTCTTCTCAATAAATCAATACAAATCTGTGCCTTGTATCCGTCTTTGATATCAGCAATACTTTCACATCTCATACATCAAGACCCTCAACATGGCGACTGAAAAAGTTGAAATTGGTTACCGCCGCTTCTCTGTCACAAGCAAAGCATACAAAGCGGTCTACCCTGCCATATCACCCTCCAAGCCGTCTCTATCCCAAGCTGGTAGAACGGTTCTTATTACGGGAGCCACTCGAGGCATTGGCTTTGCAACTGCGCAAGCTTTTGCCAAGGCTGGTGCTGCAAGAGTCATGATACTCGGCAGAGACGAGTCTCAAGCCAAGGCTGCCGCCGAGAAACTCTCTCGCGAGCTTGACGTGGCGGGTACTATCTTTGAAGGCAGAGGCTGTCAGATTGCCTCTCCCGCTAGCGTCGATGAGCTATGGGATCAACTGGCCAAAGAGGGCATTAGAATTGATGTTCTGGTCTTGAATGCTGCAATGACTGGCCAGTTTGGCAAGCTGGAGGCTCTGGGCTGGGAAGAGGTCTGGAAGGCCTATGAGGTCAACGTCCGCTCGTCCCATCAGTTCTATGATAGACTGATCAAGCAGGCTTTGGGACAAGGACGTAAGGTATGGTGGCCTTTTACTCACTCACACAGGCTTCCCAACGGTGGTTGCATAACGAACTAATGACTGCAATCATAGAAGTATCTCGTCAACGTCTCTACCTCTGCCATCCACGACTTTGCAGCCGCTTCCTACGCTCCCAGTTACTCGCTGACCAAGAACTCAGCCGCTCTGCTGCTTCAACTTGTTGCAGGGGAGCGACCATCCTCCGAGATACAGATCGTGAGCGTTCATCCTGGCGCCATCCTTACCTCGGGAGCTGAGGACCTGGGTGCCGATGAGACAACGCTCGACTGGGACGACAGTAAGTCCAACCACTTAACTTCTTACTCAGTAACTGACAAAACATGTGCCTATAGTCAGCCTTCCTTCAGCTACCGCAGTTTGGGCCGCCTCTGATGAGGCGGCTTTCCTGCACGGTCGATTCGTCTGGTCAGGATGGGATGTCGAGGAACTTGGATCTGGGGACCTTAGGAAACGCCTGAACAGGTGGGAGAAGGTCGAGTTCAACGGTCGAGCAGTAAGTAAGCACTGCTTCGACGGCCTCTATCAGAAGAGCAGCCCGTCTTGCAATCTCGCCTCTTATTATATCCACGTTGGCTGGGTTTCGCATTGCGTGCAAAGCGCTTGCTGCTAAAGCATCTTGTAGCATGGCTGAAGCCCCAGCCTGCGTATGATGAATAAATGAAGTTTGACCATATTGGGCCAGGGCCAGAGCTTGCGCAGCGATGCGTCGTCCGCCATATTCTGTACGTGCCTGAAACATGCTTCCGGTGGTGATGGGGCCATCTTCATTATCCGCGCTTTGAGCATGATGTGATGATGATTCACGTGTCGATGGTGATATTGTAAAATCTAGATTGAACAAGGACAAATTCTCTCTGTTGCTGATGAGATCGCTCAAGAGAGCTGACATGGCGGGAGAAAGGGGCTGCGGGATAGAGGCGAAAGTATCAATAGAGGAGGATAAGTAGTTGGCCATGTCGTTAGAAGAGTCCTCAGCCCATGAAAAGTCTTGATGAACAAGATTCTGCTCTATATTATTGTCATTGTTCACGGTTGCCCAAGGATACTCGCAGTTGACTCTCCTAGCAAGACATCGTCCACAGAGTGGTAGTCCGAGATCGCAGCGACGTTTCGATCTTACGCATGCTTTGCATGACTTGCGTCGGGATGAGAGCATTGATAGTGAATGATGATGTAGAGTAACATAACAAGCCTGCGTATGTAAGAATGTAAGATGGCTGATGGTCCGTGAAGAGCTTACTCGGTTCATCAGCCTATTCGCTCACGGATTAATGCTATACCGATGACAGTAGACTCAAGCTGGTAACCAATAAGTTAAGCCAAAGTTAACAAACATTATTCATAGACTGCATATACTAACGATATAGTTACGTTATCCTCCAAATCGCTTCTTTATCTTCATAATCGCTGGTGTCCAGTACAATGCATTCAACCTATCCCTCAGATGATGATTAAACCCATAAGTGACCGCATTCGCAAACCCGATAAACTGCGTCGACGTGTTGAGAGCAGCGATGCTCGTCTCCGAGAGAGAAGTTCCAGTTGCTTCTATGAGTCGATTCACTAACCCCGGCGTCCAGAGGAGGACGTACATGAAAGGGTATGCGTTGAGCAGCATCATCCTCTTGATTTCGACCTCAACCTCGTGGGTATCTCGACGTTGAGGAAACTCGCTTGCGTTGGTCTGCAAGACGTTTGCCTGAGATTGCCTTGGGTTTGGTGTTGCTTCAGCAGACTCAACGTTAGCATCTGAGCATGCCAACTCTTGTCCTCTCCTGGACGGCGTTGATCGATGACGAATCGATCGTCCCTTTGTTCGGCTGTGACTCCCCTCGCTCTCACCTTTTCTTTCCGGGTTCATATCCTCAACCTCGTCCATCTTCTGCTCTCGCTGGTTGCTCCACAGGTTCCCTTGCTCAAACATTGTTGGTGAACTAGGCGCTATTGTCCTTGCTTGTCTCCCCTCGAATACGTCGAGCTCGACTTCTTGTTCCTTCATAGTTCGAAATCCCATCTTCCTTGAACCTTTGGACAAGATAGAGTTGGAGTTGCAAGTCGTACCAAAGTCGTAGGAAGATTGCCGTGTTGCTTTTCTGCTTGAACCTAGATGTCGTCGGAGATAGGCCCAGATGTAGATGTAGATCACAATGGTGACGAAAATGACAAAGAAGCGCCAGCCGTGAGTCATTCCGTACCGTAGATCAGGTCGAGTTGCTGATATCCAGCACCAGTTTCCATCAACTGGCTTCATCTCACCCACGATGGTTGGGATGAGAGCCGTGATGAGTGGGAATGTCCAGACAGCGACGCAGATGAGCACCTTTCTCGTCGTCGACGTAGTCGGTATGTACATGAGTCGCGTAACTGTGAGGAGAGTTATGACAGCGATGGCGAGCACTGAAAAGTCGGCTGCTTGTATGGAGAGCTGGCCGATAAACCCATTGACAACACATGGCGTTCCTGGGTACAGGTGGCCAACTTCAAGATAGATGATTCCAGAAACAGAATTATTGAGGGTGTTGATAAACTCTGGTAACACATTCTTGTGTTAGTAGTCGAGCAACGTACCAGGCAGAGGACGAGCGAGCGATGCGTACCAGCCATCATCAAGTTCAAGACGAGCACGTGCCGAAAACTTCGAAGATGTCGACGATATATGGCGAACGAGATGAGAACGCAGAGGGTTGCAATACAGGATAATAGACTCCCCGCCAAGGTGACGGACGAGACCACCCTATCGACCTTGACTGCCATATCGAACGCGCTGAGGCTCATCCACTGTTGAAGCAGAGATGTCAGATTACAGGAGAGGGACAGTTCTTATTAGTTTAGTTATTTCCGCCTTAGACCTGTTGGGGTCCCTCCGTAGTTTAAGGGAGAGACAGGGAGTCCTGACCCCGTATTTTCGATTAGGGGTCTGGTCTCGGCATCTCCGTCGATGGGAGATGCCGGTCAGTTCCTGCAACTGCGAGAATGATTATGTGAGTATAAGTCTAGTTGAAGGAATAGATAGTCTAGTTTTATACATTACTATTAACGTTACCCTCTTATTATATCTCCGAAAGTCAATACCAAGCCATGACCGAGGCCTCGGCGTGATTCTGGGCTAGAAAACAGTACCGAGACGAGTTGAAAATAGAGTTCGCCTAGTGTTGCGAATTAATGCTAAGCGAGTTTAACGTGTGCAAGGGTCTCGGCGTTGGCAATCGCTCCGTTGTCGAACAAGGGCTGCACTGCACGGAGCACCAAGAGCCATTTTCCAATGCTTGGCCGACAATCTTGGCTTGTTTGAGTATCGGTCACGACCTTGGCGTCGGTAATTCTTGCACCGACGTCTCGGCGAACGTTAATATCGCCCTACAGGGCAGTCAAGACAGAGTGTTGGGGCCAAGGAATGGGGACTTGATACGCTTGACAACTGTCATTTGAAACTGTTTATAGTAACGGAAAGTATACTTCCGGCTGATGACATCTTCTACTCAACCAATTGGCTCCGTCATGCTCTCTTAACCGTACAGTTCCCGGGCAATCTCGTAGCTGTTGATATAGTCGATACCCTCCTTTCTCCAAGTATCATCCTCCACCCAGTTGCGCGTTGCGTTCAAGACCATGTTCTTTGGACTTTTGGTGTCATACTTTGGCCATTTCGGCAGCTTGTTCTTGGACGATGCTTTCTTGGGGTTCGGGTCAAGGCTGTTGACAAACCTCACATAGGCCTGTCCGATGGTGTTTGCCAACGCCGCAGCGCTGTCATACGCAGGACTAGGTCCAAGCAGCCCAGAGATATTCTGGAAGCTAAAGGCTACATTGTCGAAGTGCTTGATGCCATTCCACTCATTGCTGTTGTATATCCGCTGGTCAAAACGGTAGCTGTAGACAGCTTCACCCCCGTCCGCGAACAACTCAGCCATCTTGCGCCGGCCAGAGATCATGGTGATGTCGCTGCCGATGGCGCATCCGCGTCTTCCCTGGTAGTTGTTTGCGGGCCTGGAGCAGTTTGTGATGTGGTAGGGTGGTTGGTGGCAGGGATCGTCAGGGTAGAGCTCCATGAGCTTTCTGATCGAAGGGGCGCTTAGGGCATAGTTCCTCCACCGGAAGGTCTCGTAGAAGAGATCAGCATCAGTGTTGACTTTGCCGATGCAGAAGCTTTCGTCAGTGTTGGCTCCGATGATCATCGGTACGCGGTTGAACTTCTTTTCGCGGATGAGCTGGCTAGGATAGCCTGTGAGGAATGTGCCGTCGATCATGGGGTTCCAAGTGATAGAAGGGCGTGCCGCATATAAGGTCTTTTCGTCCAGCCCACGTAGACATGCCAGTTGGTCTGCCTTGTCCCAGCAACCAACAGTTCTTGTGAGGTTTTCAAAGGCAACGTTGTAGTAGCTGAGATCATGAATCTGGTAAAGATCGGTCAGTAACCTCGTTTCGGACAGACCTGGGCTTCATACCTGAGCACCGGTGATGCTTCCACTCTCAAGAATAGCACCACGGAATAGCTTGTCATCCTGACCATCGTAGCTGAACATGTGATAGGAGATACTCTGGGCTCCGGCACTCTCTCCCCACACAGTAACTCGCTCGGGATCACCGCCAAAAGCTTCAATGTTCTCTTGGATCCAGCGGAAAGCAAGTCTCTGGTCCAAAAGCCCAGCATTGGCATTTCCTTCCTTTAGAAGGTTGAAGTTCTGAAGAAACGCCCACATGCCCAGCCGGTAGTTGAAACTGACGGCCACGATGGGCTCGCCTATTTCCTGGCTGACCTTGACAATACCAGATAGGTTATACTGAGGATCTGCCGAGCTGCCGACATATAGACCACCGCCATACACCCAGACCCTGCTCTTGTTAGTCCTTCTACGAAGCCTTTCGGGATGGTTGGAAGGCTTACAGCACGGGAAGTTTCTTTTTAGGCTTTCCTGCCGGTCTGATGACGTTGATGTTCAAGCAGTCCTCAGACATTGTCCAATTCTGGCCATATTGCAAACAGCTGCCGCCATACTCGGTGGCTGTGCGCTCTCCGTCAAAGGATGAATTCACGCTCTGGGGCCACTTGAACCTCTTGTCTCCCACTGGAGGTTGGGCATATGGCATTCCCAGAAAGGCATCCTGTTTCCAGCTGGGGAGGTGCTTGCCGACGTATGTTCCGTTCAGGGTTTGGGCTTTGGGGGACGCGGCGTTGATGGTATTTGCTAGGGTTGCTATGAGGAATATGTATGATATCGAGAGCATATTGAGGTATGCCATTATGAACCTGCAGCAACAACATTGGACTCTTGGCCTAAAGACCTAGTAATCAAAATTGAGCGCCAGGCTAGTTTATATTCTCTTCTGCCCCTTGCGTAACCTCGGAAACTCTATCCAACAAGTTATATTGCTCAAGGATCTTTCCTTATGCAAAGGCCACTATATTTCCACCAACGATGGCTCACCGAGCTGCAGTCTAATTACGCTGGAACCAACTCTGTACAGGGTCTGAGACGTACCTGTGCTCCTCCCCCGCGTTACCAGTTGGGGGGGTAGTCTACGGGGTAGTCGATCTGGGGTGATGAGATTTGCGGGGTGCGGAGGTGTCCAGACTGGAAGGAGATGAGATTTACCTAGATCCTTGCTAAGCCTAAAACACTTTGTCTGAAGCTTTTGCAAGGAGAAAGCAGTTGTTCTTGTCAAACTCGTAGATTTGTTATTTAGGTTGCATTATATATGTTTATCGGCATGAGTAGTAGCCAGTAAGAATACAAACCGCAGACATCGACCTAGACCTGCAAGAGATATTCGTTGCCCCCAATCTCGGCTTCAGTGCGTAGCTTTTGATCGTCTTTAGGCAAATTGGCTAGTTGCCTTGAATAGGCATAACGTCACCCTAGCACATTGGCTTTCTGTTCGGGAGATTCTATTGCCACCAATGAAGGCTCTGACGGTGTCAACCTACCGGTACTTGCTCAGGTACGCAATACGCATCCAGATTTATGGCCTGATGATGTCCATGTGTTTCCTTCAGGCCGAACGCCGAGCTGGATTTGCCGGAGTCTTTGCCGTCGCTCTACGTTGAGCTAGCAGGGCGTAGTTTGAAGTTAAAAGATACCTGGCCAGTCACAACATTCATCGTGTTCCTCCTCTTTAGGTGATGAAAGGCCTCCAGCTTCCCTCGTTGCTCCGGCGTCCCGATCTGCAGCTGTTCAAGCACCTCTGCCACCACAGCATAGAGGATCTCAATATTACCGTCCTCGATTTTGGCCGCGATGCCGAGTGCACCTTTGGCTCCAAGACGTCGAGTATCCCTGGACTCGCGAACACCCACTCCATAGCACGCGTCAGCGCCAACCTTGCCGTTGAGCTGTCCTCGGTAGCTCTGCATGAGCACGGTACAGAACCGTCCTGTTCCGCCGACAAGTTCAGGATATCGCGTCATGGCGCTGAAGACGCGTGCCATGTTGCGAACCCTCGGTGTACTCGATGACCAAGTCTTGTCAACACCGTCTGCTGCTTCAGCAAAAGATGCATAAAAACGTGCCATGTGGAAGAGTGGAAGTGCTGGTGCTGGCAGATTACATCCATCAACACCCCATTCCACTTGCTCTGGGTCGTGAGATAGCTCTCCAACAACCTTCTTGACTTGACGTTGCATAGCATGTTCCGGACGATGGTAGTCGACAACGTCAGCGCCCAATGCCTGAGCACCCGCCATCATGGCTACATGCTTGCCAGAGCAGTTATTGCAGATACCGGTAGGTTCAAAACCAGCCTTGATCCAAGCTCTATTCACATCTTCAGAGATCGCAGGGTGGCCGCCACAGCGAAGATCCCTTTCCTCTGCCTCGATCTTGATGAGCATGGCTCTGGCACGCGAGATATGAAAGTCTTGACTGCTGTGAGAGGCGCACATGAGAACGAGATCGGCTTCATCGAACCCGTAGTTGTCAACGGCTCCGGTCTCGATAACAGCTAGAGCCTGGGCGGGCTTGGCTGCTGATCGAGTAAGGGTAACTCGAGATGGGTTGCCGACTGCATAGAGAATGTTGCCCTCTGCGTCCGTGACAGCAACATGTACGCCGTGGGTGTTTTCGACGACGCCGTCTCTGTCAGTGACTACACAGTCTCGGTCGATATATGTGGCACGTGTCATGTTGAGGATGATAGCTTTCCAAGGTTTTGGTGTTTATCGATAAAAGATGCGTGTCTGATCAATGTCAAGCATTGTTCCTCATTGCAGTTTAAATATTCAGAAATGGTGATTATAATCATCTCTGCATGACACGTGCAGGATGCGGTATGACTCAGACTTTCGCTTGCATGCAGCTTGGAGTATTGCATAACCTCGATCAACTTTATAAAGAAGCTATATATGCAATCTTTAAAGCTTGCCTTGGATAAAATCTACATCATCAGATAAAAACCAGATATCAAAATGAATCAGATGCGCCAAAGTTGCTGCATATTTGATGGTAGGCCGTCAAAGACAAGGTGCTTTGAAACTTAGGAGGCGTAGGACATGATAACTTTAGAACTACTGCAGGACAATACAATATCTCTTCATAAACTATATATAAAGCATTCTTAAATATGTGCTCAGACGATTTACCGCAAAATGCCCGACTTTCCACTAACATGCTCAAAATTGCGCTATTAACAGAATGAGCTTCAAATGGAGAACGCTCCCAGCGGAGATCCGTATCCAGATTCTCAACGAATTCACAGCTGAATACCCAACTGGCTACTATGCAAAGGCTCTGAAACCATATGCCAGACTGGCCCGGTTTGCCGCCGTGTCTCGCGAGTGGCAGCGCTTTATCGAGGCCATCACATTTCGCCATCTTGTTCTCGCAAAGGACGACTTGGCGTATTTCAGAAATCTAGTCAGCGGCCACAATGTGGAAAGGCTTGGCGTTATCCGTTACCTCTGGCTACGGATATCGCTTCCCACATATGACTGTTTGGTATGTCGAAAAGCAGAGACCCAGGAGGAAATCGCCGGGTATGTGTCTTGAACATGAACGATATCACAACACTGACATGTCCAGGAACAACTCTGTCTTCACATCTGGGGTTCGCCACCTCTTATACACCCTGTCACTCGCAAACAACACGCTGTACACCCCAGGCCTGACCTTCGAGCTAAGTGCCCACTCCCCAAGCGACAACTGTCATGTCTATCGAGATGTTCGACTTAACGACAGCTACCCATTCGTCCTCGAGGACGATCACTATGATGATGAGGGATATCAAGATTATCACATAGAAGCAATCAGAAACAACTGGCATCACTTCGACTTTCGGCACGGATTCCAAGGATGGGGACGGCGCCGGGTTATGACTCTCGACGATAAGAAGAGGGTACGAGGCACGTCTGCGCTATCATTCGACGTGGGCATCCAGCTCCCGTTGGCCAAGGTTGTCAGCAAGTTCGTGATACGCAGACAGTTTCACCGGAACATATCGATCAAGGCTCTTGCGCTGCTGTTTCGGCAGAGCTTTCGATATTGCAAAACCTTTCGGCTGGAGAAGGTCAAAGACGTTGAACATGCGATGCATGAGTTGAACCGACAAGGTACTTACTTGCCCATGCCCTCCAAGGCGTGATCTGATGCTAACGCAACTCGATAGACATCCGCCAATATCTTCTACCCAGTCTGCCGCCCACTCTAGAAAACTTGTATTACTTCCGAGGCTCTCATCGAGATTTGTGTCCACAATGGCCCAGGCGAAGTGTCGTCGTATCAGACGTCACGTTTGGCAGAACAAGTTGCCAACTCAAAAGGCTATCCCTGAATTCACAGGTCCACAGCGGCGAAGTGGTGAGAGACTTTCTGGTAGGCGACGCCGCAGCCATGAGCATGTATTACTGGCCGCGGCTTGAATATGTAGTGCTCAATCTCTGGAGGCTCAATCCCAACAGATACGAAA
Organism: Fusarium sp. NRRL 66739; assembly: GCA_021655895.1. Classification (NCBI taxonomy): domain Eukaryota; kingdom Fungi; phylum Ascomycota; class Sordariomycetes; order Hypocreales; family Nectriaceae; genus Fusarium; species Fusarium sp. NRRL 66739. Next base: position 56,014 of record JAJJWO010000238.1, read on the forward strand.
GATCCAAGTGCATACGATCTCTCTCTGCACTGAGCGCGGCCGCACGTCGTATGCCTAAACTCAAAGTCATGGAACTTTATTCCATATCTCGCACTTCAGCAACTATATTTCGGTACTCAAGGGAGGAGGAGGAGGAGGAGCATGTTCCAGCAATCACCTGGCGTCACCGTGGGGAGCAGTTTACTCCGGCTGTCATGTCTGATCGGTCGCTGATTCAAGACTGGCAGAGAGTGGCTTATAGCCATGGGTATCATGGGGATATAGCCATTGTTGATGAACCGTTGGCCGAGGTGAGCGAGAAAGACATGTACACGACGGCAGGACATTGCATCTACGGTCGTCTGTGGCTGAAGAGTCTGTTTCTCGATCCCCGTTCGTTGTATCAGATGTGTTTTGAGTGGAGGTACGGCGTGTACTGGTGAACCAGAATAGAATAGATGTGTTATCTCTTGATTGTTGTGGAGTGGACATGAAGCATGTTGCGTCAGAGCATGTCACGTGACTTGTCGACAACTGAGAGTCTACAGATTATAGGTCGCATTAAAGCATATCGTGGCTTGATATAATCATTATAACCCCTATAAAGCCCCATCTTTATCACCCTCATCTGTCGTCGTTCTGGCATCAGCCACTGCTACCTACGTCATGGGTTGACAGGGATACGCACTCAGTCGTCTAGAAACCGGTTCTCGACCCGTCGATTCATGGCACAAGCCGTTTTTATGACGATTTGCGCGTCAGCTTTTGCGTCTCGATCCTGTTTGCGGAGTAAAAAAAGGGGAAGACGCGACCCTTATAACAATCTGCTCTAGAGTCTAACTTTCTGGTGGAGTTTCTCTATTTCTATCCTTCACTCATCCATCAACTCTCAGCTTCTTATACTACACGCCGGGCATCTTTCTACTTGCTCCCCCATATCCCGCAGCCATGTCGTCATCATCACAGGTACATACTACACAATCAGACACCCTCTGTACAGAAAACTAACCCTCAACCCCAGGAGCAGAGAAGCGACCTCGAGGAGGAGAACCAGAGCCCCGAGCAAGAACAGCCCGTACGCAAGACAAAGACCAAGAAGCAAAAGTCCGAGCGACGTAAGCGACGCGCCCGCTTCGACGACTACGACGATGAGCAGGAAAACAGCCAGATGGCTCAGAGCAACTACAACCAGCAGCAACAGCAGATGCAGCAGCAGCAACAACAACAACAACAGCAGATGCAACAGCAGCAGCAGCAGCAGCAACAGGGCGGCGGCGGTGGCAAGAGTGACGCCCTCAGTCTGCATCTCGACTTGAACCTTGAGATCGAGATCCAGCTCAAGGCGAGAATCCATGGTGACCTCACGCTTTGCTTGCTGTAAGTGTGACCATGTCTTGATTATCATCAACTCTCACTGACAATACAACAGAAACTAAGCACAGCCTATCAGGCTGTAGTATGATGACGGCTCTTGGCATGACATGAATTGGGATAATTTCTTATGGCGTTGGGTTCACGACTACTTTTCCTAGTACATACACACCAGTATTGTTTTAACATGAATGTCAATATTAAATATTACCAAACGTCCTACCCATGACATCCCACGACCAGTTCTACTCGGTAGTCACTGAACTACGGACTAGCGTGACGATCGAATACGACGAGCATAAAACCGTTGATCGTACTAACTTAGTCTCCGAGATCATCTGCATTAGTCCCCCTGTTATCTTCAACTAACCGTTGCTCGGACCAGTTCTGGCCATCTACTAGTTATCTCAGATGTCCAGCTCTCGGTGGGGAGACTCCATCTCGGAATATCTGGAGAGAATCCAAAGTTTGATTGTCGAGATAGAGTATGAAATAAAAAAAACAGTTTCATCAAGCATTGTCCACCTCAATGTACTCTTCGCGGGCCATCTCCTTCGAGAGTGCACCACATCTTGCGCTTGTTGTAAACAAAACCTTGAAACTGGTCCTCCGCAAACACCGCAAGAGCTCGCACAATAGCTTCTCTGTATCTCTAGCATCGAGCCAGTGCAGTCCATCGATCACGCATAGCATGCCCGGCGTAGTCATCTCCGCTGCTATTGCCAATGCAGACAATGCCTGTCTCCATGTCTGAACTGTACCGTCCAGGTCAGAGACTTGATGCTGCAGTTCACTCAGCCTATCCTGCCTCAGTGTATCCAAGGGCTGAGACGGATAATGGTCAGCGAGAAGCTGCCGCAAAAGTGCATATACGAGAGCCACCGCGCCTTGGGCTTCCCTCGAACCATTCCCATCTCGAGGTTTCTTGCGACTGATATTGCAGAAGTAAGATATCAGAGGCAATGGCTTCCCGTCCTGCATCGTAATCTCCGCACTCATTTCGATAAATTTGGCTGCCAACATGGACGTGAAATTTTCTTGATCCTCTGAAAATGTGGTAGGTCCCTGAAGCCAGAGTAGCGAAGCGCCTTCAACTTCGTCTTGAAGCCATGCGACCAGGCGCAGGGCCATCTGAGGAGTTATCAAGTCAAGTCGAAACCCTTCCGGCGAGAGCTTGACTCGCTTGCTGTCAAAGTACTTGTCCAGCGTCTCCATGGCTTCGTCTAGGTTGCGATCTGGCCTCTCTTCTGTGACTACTGAGTATTAGCAGCAGTAGAGACGGGGTGTGCAAGGTAGAGATATACTGACCATCCTCGATAGAAAATATGGAGGCTGCTGTTGATTGCAGTGACTGTCTGCGTCCCTCAGCTTCAATGAGAAACTGCCGGTCTTTGGACCAGTCTTCAGCCATGGGCATCAGAAGCCTTTGGTGAATCATGGCGGCCATTTTGTGATGAGAGCCTCGTATTTCTTCTCTCATCTCCTGCCTCATTTCCTCAATCATCAACGCCACACGGACACTCTCTGCTGTCAGATGCTGCACGTCGGTGCCAATGCTCTCAACTCGATGGCGTGTCATTCTCCCATCGGCCAAACCACTTTGCGTGGCAGCAAGACGAATGCGGTCAGATTTAGCCTTCACTCCGGCAATATCACTATGAAAGAGCTCTGCTAGATTCTCGTTGAAGGCATCGGCAGCTCTCTTGTGTCTTGCTCTCATCATCCAATCCATGGCGTTGTTCAGAAACTGGAAAATTGCCGTGTATAGGTCGACGACTCTGCCCACCATCTCATCGTTCGGAAACAGCATCAGGTCCCTCTCGGAGACTTGGACAAGGTATGTCATTTCTTCGAGAGCTTCTGCTAGACTTTCGATAACGGCTTCATGATTGACACTGGCCTTGGAGTCTCGTCAGACAGATCTGCATATAGGTTTGCTTTTGTAGGGACTTGCCTGGACCACAGCAGTAGTGCTGCCCATGAATAGTGAGAAATACTCATGCGACTCGGGGAGTACTTTCAGGAGCGACTTGTGAGAGTCTACTGCACTGCAAAACTTGTGGAATTTTCTTGATACTGCTCCCCGTCGGCCTGTTTTACGCCCATCATTCCATTTCTGCATCCCTCGGCCCACAATCTTTGTGATGCTTTCCATGGTCGGGTCTGTGGTGTCAAGGTTCAGTCGATCTTCTGGTTTGCTGAGTTGCTGGAATTTGTTCCATGTTTGGCGGAGTTTCTGTGATTCATCCGCCATGACGGTTGTGATGGCGTTCCTAAGAGAAACGATTAGTATTGTTCGACATCTGCTCAGATCCTTAAATGGGAGTACTAACCTTCTTGACTCTGTCAAGTTCGTCGGCCGTAAAAAGGCGCTCCATGGATTTGCCAGGCTCTCAGGATCTGGATTGTTGTCAGCCAGAGCTGTTGAAATCCGATGTGCCGGGTTTTCTGGAGGAATCCTCTCCTGAATATCTGTCGAGTACATGGAAACTATATACGCCGGGTTGTCTAGATAATCTCTGCTCATCACTCTTCCCTTCCGCTTTGACTTCACCTACAAGATGAAGGTGAAGCTGGAATGAATATCGCAAGTCGGGGAGGATGATCAGAGCTCAAGATCTTGACGCACGAAAAGGAAATTGGGTTTGGATGAGAAGCATCACACCATCTCTCATGGAAACGAGGCTCTCAGTTGATCGGCAGCTGATGAGAGTTTATATGACAGCCTGATGTTCTATTCAGGCAGCTCGCTCGCATGAGTTCATCAGCTGCGTTAGGGCTGACCCAGGAGGGCATTCTGCTGCCTGACAGGGCGTTACTCCTTGTGAGTTACAATGCATGTCCAGGATAAATACACGAATAACCGCTCGACACCTGGTATCACTGGGCACACCATCTGAAGCGGCTGAGAGCGGGGTAAACTGCATCTTTCTAGGTACTTTGTTATGTTTCTATAGATGAGATATAAATGTGTTGAGTTACGAAATCTAGTTCTAATAGTATCAACCGCCCACTTGTCTCTTTTCTACAGTACTACTGCCATGAACACTCCACCAGAGTCTCGCGTTGACGACGCTGAGAACTCGCAAAAGTCTCACCATGGCAATCCTTCAGATACTGAACCTTGGGTCAGATATCGCGTGCAGTATCGTTCGATTACTACCGACAAACTGCTGGACCAAAAGGACACGCGAGACCCTCGCGACAAGACTTGGACTGCTGATGAGACCGAAGTTGGTGGCTGGCCTGTGTTTGATGTTATCAAGACTATCAGGACCCAAGAGCCAGAGCGAGTGTCTGAATCTGGACTTGCTAAGCCCAGTAGCCCACTGCCTGTGATACTATCCCCAACCTACTCTATTCGCATCTACTCTCCCTCAATCATCAATGCACTTCAGTCAGTTGTCAAGTACTACCCAAGCCAAGACCTCACAGGAGACTCGGTCGTTGTGCGATGGCCTTACCCAGTTCTGGTGCATCACTACGATGAGCTTAAAGACTTTGTCTCTTTGATAAAGACGATGGAGCCAGATGAACTCTGCCATCGCGAACGTCAAGCAGAGGAGCATTTAAAGCTCTTGTTCGAGTATCTCGAGGAAATTGTCATGCCTGGCGTGCGCGAAGAAAGAGAACGCAACGCTCGTGGACGCGATACGTTTGAGTGGTGCTGGGTATCACGACGACCTGGAGATACGATATTTGTCCAACACTCAAACATGTCTGCACGCGACGCATATGTCATACACTCTTTGGAAGATGGTTCGTTTGTGAACCCTCCAACGAATTGGAAGATGTGTTACTGGCAGATGAACTTTGACGGCAAATGCCTGGGACGGGAGAAGTTCATTCTATACATGCCCAAGTGGGATGGCGAGGCTCCTCTCACAGGAGACGGTCGTATCATTACGTTCCCTAAGCAAACTGCGAGCATGAGGCTTGACGACGTGGACCTTGAAGAAGATGTCAAGCAGCGTATTCGCGACGGAGAAGTCTACTGGAAGCTGCTGAAGAAGCAGTGCCAGTGGTATAATGGGAGGACAGTGGACTTTCCTTACAACCGTGTTGGTCTCCTGTCACCAGAACTGTTGGAAACTCGCTGACTTGAACTCAATAGATCGAAACCAACGTCATGGTGGATGTCGAAGCCTACCTGGAGAATGAGGCTCCTTCAAAACCATATCTCATGGGGCACCTGGACTTGAGACACGGATCATCAGACTGCACCTGCAGAGTGTGCAAGGCACGGCGTCGAGCTGGCGATGAGTTTATCGTAGCCCAGTACAAACTGTATAACGAAATCTACCCCAAAAAGGGTGTCGAGTTGAGCTGGCATCAGATGTTTCTGTGCCCTACGACGATCCCTGCATTTGTCTTTCGAACGAGGACATGGGGTGAGTTATAATGTCTGTGCTGGATAGAATATGATAGGTATACTGACTCAACACTAGAGAAACTTCACGTTAACTCGTTCTCTGAACCAAACTTCAACAGCCAAATGATTGAGAGCCTTGTTATGGAGCCTGTTCAGCTCAAGAGACTCAAGGCCCTGGTACAAAGCTTCTCTCGCATTGACAAAGATGGCCATCAGCTCACCAAACCACCGTGGAGTGCCGATTTCGTCAAAGGAAAAGGACAAGGCTTAATCTTTCTTGTGATTATTCCCTCTTCGACAATAGAATTTCCCTACTAATAAGCCAATAGCTTCACGGAAGGCCAGGAGTGGGCAAGACTTGCACCGCCGGTAAGTCCAGCATGAAAGCTCAACTACAAGACATCTGACCAAACTTGGTAGAGTCGATCGCAGAGTTTATGAAAAAGCCATTGATGGTGCTGACTAGTAGCGACATTGGCACTGACCCTCTTGAAGTAGAGAAGAATCTTACAAGAGAGTTCAAGAAGGCCAAGAGTTGGGGAGCAGTTCTTCTCATAGACGAGGCAGATGTTTTCATGGAACAGCGATCAACCAAGGATTTACTAAGGAACAGTTTGGTAGCAGGTAAGCTCAAGTGTGCTAGCTATGCCGTCTGATTCTCTGACAATTCAATTCTATCAGGATTCCTCCGGGCTCTTGAGTTCTACGACGGCATCCTGTTTTTGACCACTAACCGCGTGGGCACTTTTGACGATGCCTTCATCTCTCGTATGCATATCCAGCTCTACTATCCTGACTTTACAGACGAGCAGCGCCAGCAGATCTGGCAGACATTTATCGACAAACTCAAGAGAGATCGCGGAAACTACATGAAACTCGACACCAACGCCAAGCGCTACCTCAAGACCCCAGAGGTTCGCGCCATGAAGTGGAACGGTCGTGAGATTCGTAACGGTATGTTTTTTTTTTTCTTTCCCTTCAGCTTCGTAATCATTTTTCCAAGCTAAAGTCTTTTCCAAGCTTTCCAAACCGCCGTTTCTCTAGCCGAGTACGATGCAGAAAAAGACGAGGACGGAAAGATATTGGTAAATGAGGAGCATTTCCAAGCCGTGATGGAACTCTCGCACGACTTTAAGAAATATCTCTCCGAGTTGCATACCAAGGACGAGGCTCAGAGAGCAGCTTGGAAGCATGAACGACTCGATGACTACTCCAAGGATGAATGAAGCTAGAGGATATAGGCTGCATCTGGGGTTTCTTTTATTCATTGCTAGCTGGGTAGACAGTTTGGCTATAGCAAGATACTAATTTTATTATTACACAAGTCTCGAGTTATGAGGTATCTCGGCGTACTGACTCGGACACAAAGGGATTCTAGATTCTCTCGAACGACATTTGCATATACATATCCTCCTACGTAAAGACTCCGAGTATACATACATCCAAGTCTGGACGGCCATACTATCTGACTAACTGAGTGGATAACTATTGTCCAAGTTCGGAACTTTTCGGACTCGATGTCTAAATGTCTCACCCTTCTCCATCTATTATGTTGTGCATGAGCCAAAGTCCGAATTCCTTGCATCAAATACGGATATTTGCCCAAAGTCCAAGACAGCTGAGCCTTGAACCAAGACATTTGACGTGAAATCGAAAGATTCCAAGACTGCACCTAGAATGTTCAACGTTAAAAAAGCAATTCAAATTTATTGGTTTATTAATTGCTTCTGGCTCCAGTCCCTTGTTCTTCTTAATCATCGACAACCTTTTTATTGTGTAATAGGTCTCAAGTACAGTGATAAGCACTCCTGTTGTGCTTTAATATTAAAACTTACACTTGTTGTTACCCCAACATACAGAGTTTTCTATTGATTATATTCGGAACTATCGATAAGTTACCATAGGGTTAGTATCACCATATGCTTAACGAGCTTAATATAGAAATTTCAAAAGTGTAATAGAGATCTCAGCTGTAAAATACAGATATAAAAGGCTCTTTCTGTACCTCAAGGCTGGCAAGAAGATTTATCTACACATACACACTCACCTTGAGTGAGATTTTTACACAACTATTCAATATCAAGATTCACTCGCTTGCCTTGTGTCTTTTTACCCCAGTGGCTGTTAACGCCGTCATTGCCGTCGAAGCATTTTCGAACTACCAAAGTTGCGTTCAGAAGTGCAAACCAAAGGTAATTAGAATGTCTTTCGTTTTGGCTTTGACATCCTTCATGATGGTCTGACCATGAGTCTACCGGAACAATCACAGCTACCGTATACTCTACGTATGGCTGACCTGATAAAGAGGAACATGGATCCTTCATGAATTATGCGATTAAACCTAATTCATGGGGGGTTTCAATTTACATGGTATCGTCTTCACCGTCTTATTACTATGTAGGCATTGTTCTTTTTGTGGACTAAAAAACCTTGTTTATATGCCGAAGTATCTGACTTTGCATTAAAGCCTTGTGGACGAAGCCAGTATGCTTGCCATGGTACTATTTTCTCTCTACCTATACAAACATAACCTTAGCCCCGTTCTTTAAACCGTTATAGAATGTAGTGAAGTTCTCTGGACCGGGCGTTATCAGATTCACGACCGATACCAGACAAGCTCATTCTGGTAATAGGGAAGCAACTTGATCAGCAGTTGAGTTATACTAACACTCTATCTCTTAACTAGTGTATCCCCTATGGCGGCATGAAGGCATGCGTTAAGTCAAGGACTGTGCCAGGAAGGTAAGTACAAGGGGCCCCTTGCCTTTCTGCTGATGTACTGTAATAATGCTGACCTCTTCTAAGCTGGGTCTGTGAATGCAAAAGCCCGCCGGCGCCTATGGGCGGGCATGGGGGGGGGAGGGGCGTTTCATTCATGATAGGTATCGTTAGTTTGGCCGGAAACAGTATCCCTACTATGTAATTTATATCAACCCTTGTTGTATTCTTCGCTTTTCTCTCCACTGTCTAGTTAATGGTGTTGTGAGCGTTATTACCAGGGTTAGGTACTACTCTACATAAATACTCATACACTATACTCGATAAGCCGAGGTCTGGGCCCAGGTCCTTCAAGCGGCTCAACTAGCAGAGCGAGATGTACTAGTGGTTTGTTGACATGGACAAGTCCAATTCACCATATGCTATTGAATATATAAGACAACATCTGTATATATGTCGGCCTCTTACGGCCTCCCAAAACGCCAACAATTAAACGAACGTTCTAAATTGACGCAAGAAGAAAAGGCCGTATTTAGGCAGAGATATCATCCTCCACGGTAGGCTTCTTGTACGGTCCCGACTCAGACCCGTTAGACACGTTGGCAGAGCTATTCTTATGCTTGATATCTTTGTCCCAGACCGAACTGGCCGCCGTAGTAGAACCGCTACTGTTGACGTGCTCGGCCAACTTTTGGGCCGCTGAGAAGATGGAGAAGTCTTGCGTGATGCTTGTGACTGTACTTTGACCATCGTGGGACTCGGTGTTTTGATTCTTGGTGTAGTTGTCGAGATTGAGACGACGCAGAGCATCAGCAATACGATGTCTCTTGGCCTCCTCCGAGTCCGGATCAAGAGTGGCAGGCTTCTTCTCCGAGTCTTGAACCGGCGACGGGGGCTCAGCACCAGGATGACGACCAGTTGCGATGAACTCAGCCCTCTCGGCCTCTTCTCTTGCCGTCTGCTCCTGATGCTGCTTCATCTTCTCATCAAGAGTCTTGGGCTCATCGGGATCAGGCACTGGCTTGGGCTCCTTCTTCTCGCGACGAGTGAGCTCAACCTCAAGAACACGAGTGCCCATGGCGACCTTGGACTTGAGACCATCGTCATCACGGTCATAGTAGAGGGCCCAGATGCCGGGGAGTTCCTCGACGGCACAGAAGCCCTCCCAGCCCTCGCACGTCATGCGACGGTCCTGTTTGGTGCAGTCAAAGGGGCCGGTGATGTGGCCTTCAGTGTCGGCTCGGACACCATACTTGACTTCGTAGGTGTTCTTGTCGACATAGATCCAGTTCAAGAAGGGAGGGTCGTCGCTGATGGTGGTGACGAGGCCCTCATATTCAGTGTCAGGAAAGGGGAGAAAGTAGCCGGAGAATGCATAGCCTTTGCTGACGTTGTTCTTGGGGTCGTGGTTGTAGAGCGGGTGTTCATTGGCGATGTAGAGCTGTTGAGATATCAGGTTAGTGACCATGTTATGAATATCAAAGGGCGTCAACATTAGCTCCTGGCCTACCTTTGAATCTTTCAAGACAACAAGCTTGCTGTTGATATCACGGCTTCGGATAGAAGGCTTGACACATGAGACAACCAAGTTGCAACGTCGTCCACGATGCTCTTCACGTTTGGTCTTTGCCTGACTCTGACGAATAGCCTCTTGAGTGCCCAGCATAGCCGGACAGACAGTGAGGGCGAGAAGCATAGGAACCGACATGATGACTTGTTGCGGGTCGTCTTTCTGAACTGCCTCCTTGAGCTTGTCGACTTCCTCGAGGAGTTTCTGCTTGCAGATGCCGCCAAAGAGCTGCTGGAGAGTGCTGGGCTGGGGTGTAGAGGTGGAGCTGTTGGGAGATTCTGGAGACGAGGACGAGGGAGATGACATTGAATCTCGCCAAGCAAGGATGAGCGATGGTTGACGACAAGAGGCGAGATTCACGGCGGCAAATAAAACGACAAAGCAAGGAATATCTTGAAAGAATGAGGTGGATGTTTGGATGCAAGACACACACACGCTGCAGGACGTGGGAGAGGGGGGAGGGAGTATTGTTCCGGAATAGTGAAGGTAACCTTTGTAGGAGAGTATACAAAGTGAAAAGCTATACAAAACACGTAATTGATTTGTATATTCGACGTTGTGAGCTGAAGACTCAAATGAAGCCCCATCTACACGCCCCCAAACCCCTCCCAAGACAACTTCACCAGGATGAGCCTTGTAATACACAGACGAGATGCATTGCCGGTCATTCCCGACAGAAAATCATGCCATCCTTAGACCCGAGCCGAGAAGATGCCATGTCCAACAAAGCACAGAACGTCTCAGGCGTTTCCACTGCCGTGCGACTAAGACGCAGCAGAAAAAAGAAACGTTTACGCCTGATATCTCCCCCTCAGCGCAGCAAAGGAGTGGATATTCATAAAGTGAAACACAAATCCATCATGGGATATCCCTGGCCTATTTTTCAAAGGCCTCCACTTGATCGGGATCAGGGCTGATCGAAGTTAATCGCGCTATTGTAGATCTGTAGCTGAGGGCGTCGAGAGGACCCTTGTCGTTGATCTAGAGGCTCTACCACCCTCTTTAAGAAATTTTACATCCCCATATATCAAAGTCATTCAAATGCCAAGTGTCCCGTACCTAGCTCTCTCATCGGAGCTCCGGATCGGACATGTTGCCGGGAGGGCCCGTGTCTACCTTGTCTCTCAGCTCTAGCTCCCACTCTTCTCTTTTGGCTCTTGTTTCCCCAGACATGTCAAGATGGCATGATATCGTGGATACGTGTCACTCTACAGCCCCTCATCCTTCCTCTAAACGCCCCATCTGTAACCAGCCTCGCGTCCCTTGTGGTTGTGGCCCTGACCAGCCCTTGAAGCCTACGGAATGACGAGTCTAGAGTCTAGAGATCAGACCGGCCAGTTTACCGATGTCCAAGCCGGGTTCTATATGCGGCATGTGGTGGCGCGCTTGACAACTCCCGGTCCTATCCCCATCACAGCTGATGGCCCTGCATGGAGTTGGGAATAGAATCTCCTCGCTTACCGGGGCCTTTTCTACGGCTGAATCGCCTAACCATCCTCCGAGATTCTCAGCAAGGGTTATTTTTCTTCTGCGGCTGCGGCTGAGGCTTTGCTATGGGGTCTCGTCCAGGGGCATAGGTATGTCCCTTGGGCGCATCACATCGTGGAGCATCAGTCTGGATGGATGGATGGATGCACCCGCTTAGAGATGCCCGTAAACTCAGACCTAGAACCTGGGTAGCGTGCCTCAGTGTGAGACAGCATTAGGCGGACAAGTCATCAAAGTGCTGAGGCTGGCGATGCCGGGTTCTGCTTGTCAGGGCCCGTCCCGGTGCAGTGCGGGCTCGTCCGGCCGAGGTGCATCTCTACCTATGTCTCTGTCTTTGATGTTCACGAGAGGGCATCGGGATGTTTCGCGGCACTGGGAGACGCAGACATCGAGACTACGAGCTGAGCGTGACAAAGCAAAGCAAAAGGTATCCCTTCTCATCAGATCCCGAGCAGAATTTCTCTATATAAGATGGCCTCTCCTTCGTGTTCAGTTCAACTTTTCTCCTCACCACTCACCATCAAATCCATTCAACAATCATCTACTTGAGCCCCAGCTCCGACCACCACCTCAGCAATCACTTGTAACTCACCTTTAACAACTCAATCCAGCACAATGTCTGCCCCTACCTCGTAAGCATCCCCCAAACAACTCCCATCCACCTCCTCTATCCTACTCGGCGATGACTTCAAAGCCTCAGCAGCAACCAAGTCCAGACACTGACTACCTTAGCACCACTTCTCCCCCTCCCACCACTGACTCTCCCTTTGCCAAACCTCCCTCCCCTTCCCCTGCTCCCGCTGCTGCCACCGCGTAAGAACACTCGTCAACTGGGCCTCAAGCAATCGCTAACTCGATATCCCACCAACAGCCTGTCCAAGCCCGCCTACGCCTCCGACTCTGAGTCTGACGGCCAGGCTCGCGGTGGCCGCCGTGGCCAGAGGCAGCAGTTTGTTGTCCCTCTGCCCACCTCTACTGGTCTCTCCCAGCCTGCTGGTAAGTTCCCCATGCCTCTTGTTTCTCTCACTCTTCTCACACAGAGATTCCAGGTCAACTCCTCAAGGGCGCCACCGACGAGAACGGTGCTCAGAAGTCGGCTGCTCTCCTCGTCGGCATCAAGCTCGACCTCGAGGCCGAGGTCCACCTTACTGCCCGTGTCAAGGGTGACATTGTCCTGGGACTCTACTAGACGGCAGATGCTTCTCACGTGCTTCAGCTTTTAGTCCATGCCCGGTGGTTGGTCGCAAGGCAAGGAACGGCTGGTGGCCATGTGGTGATATAACGAGAATGGTGAATGCTCTGACAACGTCCACCGATATTGAAGGGCAGGCAAGATGAAGCCTTTCGAGGCTGATCGGGGTCTCAAAAATTGGATGGATTTCTTTTCCTTAATTCTACACTGGCATATATAAAATCTTTGTAGCTTGGATAATAACAGCTCTTCGCTACATACATGGCTCGTCTATTCTATAAGCTATCCAGTGACTGTCAGAACCAGCGCTCAGAAAACATCTATTTTAGTCATGTGGTCAGTTTAAATGACGAATGAATTTATGCTGTAAACTAATCATCTCAAATTACAGAACTTCTTAGCTAATTGAGTGGTAGATATTCGGAAATCTGCATAATATATGTGTGGGTTTGAGTGAGATTGTAAAAGAGCTTGCTAATATCTAATTATCAGAACGTCTATATACATTTCCAAGGTAGGAATACCGATCGAGAGAAAATGAACTATCAAATTTGAATAATTATCAATGAGATCTCTGGGCGATAGTTATCGAGATCTATCGTAGCATCGCTCGGCTGTGCCGCTCGTATGCGTTGTGGATTGCTATTGCGATGAAAGGATTAGGAAGAAACAGAAAAATGCATAAACAATCCTTTCCAAGGAAGGAACATTCTCAAATGTCCTGTCCAAGGTTTCGTTTCTGTTTCATCCCATTTAACTTTATGCTTCGGATTATCTGGTTGATCCGCCACCAGCTCAAAGAAGCAATTCCGTGATACGCGATCAACGTCTTACACATGATAGAGGAGCACACATAGAGGCAGGCAATCAAAGCCTGCACGTTTCCAAATAAAAAAACGAGCAGGAAATATCCTCTTCTTCTTCTTCTTCTTCTTCTTCTTCTTCTTCTTCTTCTTCTTCTTCTTCTTCTTCTTCTCTTTACAACCATTCCACTCGTTTTTCTCGCATCGCCAAAATGCCCAGACCTGCCAAACGCGCGCACGACCTCATCGACCTCACAGGCGATGACGATGAAAGTGAGACGCGTCAAAAACGACACGCGCCGTCAAACGGTAGCCAACACGTACCGTCTTTCTACCCTGGACAAGGCGGAACTGGCGTCTATGGAAACTCTTCATCTCAAGCAGTTCCGTCGTCTACCGCTGATCCCGAGTATCTCGACCTGACTCAAGATGACGATGGCCCTGCTATGGAGCTCTACGGGACATTCTGTGCGTCGCATACACACTTCACAAACTGCTTCTCATACTGACTTGGTGCAGCGGGAAAGATTGTCGGCGTGAGGTATTACAGAGGCTACGCATCGCCAGGTGGTAGGTTCTCTCGCTCGCCATCATGACACACCCAGCACTCACTTACAAGTACACAGAAACCGTCCTCTGCAGACGAGAACCCAACAATCAGGTTCGTGATACTCCAAGTGGTCCCATTTCTCATCCTCAATCCCGCGTCTGACCTACTGCAGTACGACCACAACGCCATCCGGGTCGACAACGTTGTCGGTGATCAGATCGGCCATCTCCCGCGCAAGGTTGTTGAGAAGATCACCCCATATGTGGTAAGACAAGAGACACTGTGAAATACCCTACCAGCAATTCCATGTCTCTAACGCGAAACCCAGGATCGCGGCGACGTCGTGCTCGAGGCCCAGCTCGCGGGCGAGAAGGGCTTCTACGACTGTCCCGTCAAGCTCTTCTTCTACGGGCTCAGCGACCCGCAGGAGCGCGCGAGGATCGAGGACTCGCTCAAGAAAGACAGGCTGGTCAAGGCTACGGAGCTGAAGAACACTAGAAAGGAAGCCGAGGCCCGTAGAACTGCCCTTGGCTTGATGAACGGTAGCTCAACCCATGGAGTCGGCTCAGAGCCTGTTATCCCCCAGAAGCCCGAGGTCACCATGGAGAATGTCCTCGAAAAGAGCGAGGCGGTTGAGATGCGCAAGGGCGGAGACGCTATCAAGTCGCTGGCAATTGGCGAGGACCAGCTGGAGAAGCTGCCAAAGGCTGATCAGCCAGAACAGCTCAAGGCACAGCTTCTACCATACCAGCTCCAGGTAGCTATCTTGATAGCATGCTTACTGAACTCGACTGACCGACTTACAGGGCTTGGCATGGATGACCGCCAAAGAGAAACCCGAGTTCCCAGCCAAGGGCTCCGACGATGTCGTACAACTCTGGCGACGCGATCGCCAAAACCGTTGCTGGAACATTGCATCCGACTTTGTCACATCGACGACCCCGAAGTTGCTCTCTGGCGGTATCCTCGCCGACGACATGGGCCTCGGCAAGACCATCCAAATTATCAGCTTGATTCTCACTGGCGGCAAAGGCCCAACCCTCATCGTTGCGCCCGTCAGCGTCATGAGCAACTGGAACTCGCAGATCAGGCGCCACGTTCGTGAGGACAAGCAACCCAGCGTGCTCATCTACCACGGCGGTGAGAAGAGGAGTGCGACGCAGCTTGCTAGATACGACGTTGTCATCACCAGCTACGGGAGACTTGCCAGGGAGCGCGACCAGGGCGTAAACCGTGCCTTGACCTCTGAACGCATCAAGTGGCGCCGAGTGGTTCTCGACGAAGGCCACACGATCAGGAATGCCAGAACAAAGGTAGCTCAGGCTGCTTGTGAGATCAACGCCGAGTCCCGATGGGTCTTGACGGGAACCCCGATGTAAGTTGAATCCTTCAGAAACATCATGGATGGTTACTAACACGATGCAGCGTAAACTCCGTCAAAGACTTGCACTCGCTTGTGAAATTCCTCCATATCACCGGAGGCATAGAGCAGCCCGAGATCTTCAACGCCAAAATCACCCGCAACCTGGGCTCAGGAGATGGTGCAGGCGAGAAACTCCTCCAGGCACTCATGCATGATCTTTGTCTGCGTCGCAGAAAGGACATGAAGTTTGTGGACCTCAACTTGCCCGCCAAGAAGGAATACGTCCACAAGATTCCATTCCGCAAGGATGAGAAGCGCAAATACGATGCTCTACTGTAAGTCTCCCACAACTTCTGACCTTGTGTGCTCATTGTTGACGGCGATGTAGGGATGAGGCCAGAGGTGAACTCGAGCAGTGGCAAGCAGGCTCCCAATCAGGCCAAAAAGGACGCTTTCAAAACGTCCTCGAGCGACTGCTTCGTCTTCGACAAGTGTAAGTTGTTTTCCCTCACACTCCTATTTGTACTGACCATTTAGTTGCAACCACTGGACCCTCTGCAAGGAACGCGTCAGCGACATCCTCAATCTACTCGACGAGCATGAAGTCGTGCCCCTCACCGACAAGAACCGTGGTCTTCTCCAGGACGCACTGCGCCTCTACATCGAGAGCCAGGAAGACTGCTCCATCTGCTACGACACACCCACCGACCCAGTCATCACGACCTGCAAACACGTCTTCTGCAGAGGCTGCATCCTGCGCGCCATCCAACTCCAGCACAAGTGTCCCCTGTGCCGCAACAAGCTCGACGAAAACGCTCTTCTCGACCCAGCCCCCGAGGACGACGGCGGCGACGTGGCTGACTTTGACGCTGAGTCGCAGAGCTCCAAGACCGAGGCGCTGCTGCAGATCATCAAAGCGACGGTGCGAAAGGAGGGTTCTAAAGTCGTCGTCTTCTCCCAGTGGACGTCGTTTCTCAATATTGTTGAGGCGTTACTCAAGACTGAGGGAATCGGCTACACCCGCATTGACGGCAGCATGAAGACGGATAAGCGCGACCGCGCTATAGACGCCCTCGACAACTACCCCAACACGCGCGTGATGTTGGCTAGTCTCTCTGTGTGCAGCGTCGGACTGAACCTCGTTGCTGCCGACACTGTCATTCTCTCTGACAGCTGTAAGTCCTCCCCTTTACGAGCAAACACTGCTCTTCTCTCCAGTTCAAGCTAATATCTCACAGGGTGGGCGCCCGCCATCGAAGACCAAGCCATCGACCGCGTCCACCGTCTCGGTCAGACGCGCGAGACAACCATCTTCCGTCTCATCATGGAAGGCTCTGTCGAGGAGCGCGTGCTCGACGTGCAGAGCGAGAAGCGAGAGCTCGTGACCAAGGCGTTCCGAGAGAAGGACTCCCGGGGCAAGAAACGTGAGAACACGCACGCGGCCGACATTGCTAGACTGCTGGGCTAAAGCGAGGCGTTTGACGTGTATTATTATAGTGCGAGGCGTTGGGGTTTGCAAGGGGACAGTTGCTGATTGTACAGATACCCAAAAGCGTAGGGCCCGGGTTAGTACGTGCTTGGGCTTGCTTTGATTGTGTTTTTAACTTAACAAGTGCTGACGGAAATTATTGAGCACGTTGACACATAGTTCTGGTCATTGCCCAACTGTGGTTCATCTTGATCAACATCTACAATATGCACCCGTGAATCATGTCCGACTCATGGAATGTTGCGCAACTGGAGCTTAGAAAAAGTTCATCTTGATAAGAAAGAGCATGACACGTACATCTATTCATCACTCGTTTATACAATCTAGTTATGTGTATGGAGTACATCGGTGTTGCTTTACCCGTCCAACAAGGGCTAGTATACATGAGTTACCGTCTGATCCGGCAATAAATACCCATCAGTCCAAGTCTACTTTACTTCAACCATCTCGCGTACGCCCATCGAATGCGCTCCAATGCCCTGGTCTGTAGCTGGATACCCTTCATGTTGGATAAATCATCGAGGTCCTCGAGAAACTCCCGGGCAATCTCACGGGGCATGAGCTTGTCGACGAGGACTCGCAAAACATGAACTTCGCAGAGCAAAAGACCGTGGTCCTTGTACGAGAGGAGATTAGTCTCTGTAGGTCGGGCCTCGGACAAGATGCGATCAACGTTGCGAAGAATACGGACAGCCTGACCAGCCTTGCGAGTCTGCTGCTGGCCGGTGCGGCCGCCAAAGGTGGCACGAAGGTACTGGAAGATGCTGTATGAGACGAGAACACCGGGGGTAAGACCAACGAAACCAAAGACCAACTCCTGACTTTTGAGAAGCGAGTCGATGCCAGTCATGGCAACCTCTAGGTCGACCTTTGTCTTCTGAACCTGGATGAGGAGGGACCGAACGAGATCTCCACGAAGGGTACCCATGAAGGGGCTTCGCAGGTCCTGCTCAAACGCTCGCAGCACTGGGGTGACATCTCCTTCAGCAACCTTGGTACGGATCTCGGCGACTTGGCTATCGGTCAGGGTGCTTCCGGTTTCATTGGCGTAGTGCGGCTTGTCAAGGGCAAAGTCAACTACCATACGCTCAAGACTCTCACGATCGGCCTTGAGACTGTCTCTGCTCATGATGGCAATTTCGCTTGTCCTGTCGTGTCGAATAGTAGAAATAATCTTTGATGTCGGTTCGACAACCCAGTTAAACCAAAAGTCCCGGATGGTAGCACCAAAATCCACAAACCACTGGATGATATCAGCTTTTCGGTTAACCAAAATTCGGAGTACAGTAGTCGAAGAGAAAAGGCCGATCGTTGCGGGGAGCCAATAGCGAACTAGAGGGGCAGGTCGGCCATTGTCCCTCACCAGACCACGCATGGCAGCAAGGTGCTGGGGGAGTGATTCATCGATGATGCTGAGTAGTCGTCGAGCTAGAATGGCGGGTCGGTCTGTAGTGTTGCTATCCTCTACGTGAACTGATAGCTCAGGGTCTTCTTCGACGCCAGCAAAAACCTTATCCTCAAAGTCGCCGATGTTAACGTCGAGATTGGAGACCTCTTTGAGAACCATGTCGATCAGAGCAACACTGCGTTCAACAACACCCTTAAGATCATGGTGGTCCTGAATCTCAGTCTTATCGTCGTCATGACCAAATTGCAAACCCTCATCCATCAATACACCAAGACCACTGGCTGTGATCTCTCGCAGTTTCTTGAGCTGTGCCTGTTTGCGTCGCGCTTCGGCGCGGCAGAAAGCAACAGGCGACAGGACTCTCCGTTGAATGTTGGCAAATGACCGTTCCCGAATGCTGTCTTGGACAATGGTGTAGAATTGGGTCCATTGCTGCGATAGACTCGACGCCGTAGAATCCACTATCTCGCCAGGGGCGTGTTGAAGGGAGCCAGCTTGGACGCGCAGTTTTGTTGCAGTATAGATATCTTGAGACCATGCCCATAAACGCAGAGGCGACGTCTGAACAGTATAGAAACTGCTGTAAGAATACGAGCCCAGAACGTCGTCCCAGTACCAAATATCGTCATTGAGGGGGATGATTTGGTCCAAGAGCGTGTTGAGAATAACACCATGAAGCTGAATGGTGGCTTTGCTCACGAGCAGCCACTCGAGCTCAATTTCATAGGGGCTCTTGGCATCATCGGGGCGAGTTTCTCTCGCTAAAAGGTCAGCCGATGCAGGGATGTCGGATGAGCTGAGAAGATATCTGATGCGCCATGCCGGGAGCAGGGGTTGGGACGACGATGTGGTGCTGAGGGACTTGATGGTGCGAAGCAAATGGTCAAGACGAGGGGTTGAAAAGGCATTGGCCACGGCAAACCCATGCTCCTCAGTCGTCTCTACTTGTCCATCCTCAGAAGCTTCCTCGGATAGGACTGGGAGTCGGTCAAGGTAGGCATCAAGCCGCCGTACTTGACTATGCGGAGGGGTCAGTGAGTTGATAAGCTTAGGTCGGTTGAGATACGAACTCGGAGACAAGCGTCATGGTAGAACCAAGGACGAGCTTGCTTGGATCTGATAATAACGAGGCTGGCCCGCGGGGAAGCACTGCATCAGCCAGCAATGGCTCACGAGAGCAGAAGCAGTAGCTCTATGTTGGAGATAGCAGGAAACCGGGCGGGGAAATGGTAGCTCCGGGCAGGCGGTGGAGAGCTCGGCAGGCGATCCCGGACGGCAACCCGGCGCCGGGGGCAGTGGCAGCTGAACTTCGGCCGGAAGAGGAGGGCCGTGTCACGGGACTCCCGGTCGGAGGCTCGGGGGTGCTCTAAAGGATGCTGGGATTTGTATCCCGGATGTACGTAGTAAGCTTGAGCTTGAGCTTGTGCAAGCTTCAAACACGAATGCGATGGGGATGAGATGAATGTGGAGAAGCGGTTATTGCATCATGCCACACGGTCAAGTCCGCGTAAAAACGGTCAAACTGCTGGCTGCCACTGGAAAAAGAAACAGAAGTGAATACGCGTTGAACCGCAACAAGGCTGGCACCCGGTATCTTCGCAGTGATGTGATGACACTGTATCTGGAGGAATAACGCGGCCTGGACCTAGCCACAAGTGGTGACGTCTCTCAAGCTCACTACAGAAAGAAGGTGTGGAGTTGATGGGCTGTGGTTGCCCCGGAGGCTTATTCGTATTCGGCTTTTTTGTCTGCTTATCGTCTTGAAACGGTATGTACGGGCAGCTTATCGCTGATCAGATCTCCATCCACGGCCCAATCGCATGTAAGAGAAAGGTAGTTACGGTCATTTTATCTCAATACGAGAGAACACACGTCTGACAATGTGAGACCATGATAACTTTAATGTGATTAAGAAACGCACATGAAAATTATTCAAGAAAGGCTTAAGTGTATGCTGCGTTTGTATTGTGCACTTCTAATATTACCCTTTGAACGTTAAATACATATCTAGGTCGGCCTAACCTAAAGTTGGATGCAAGTCCATTTCGCAATTACCGTCCAAGACAGTGATTCGCATGGCTCGTATTCGGATCTGCGGGTTGCCTCCAGCCAGATGTAACTCCCCGAGTACGTGGACGCTAGACCCGTCTCAGTATCTCCAGATTCTTCATCTAACAACGAACATGAATATGAGGAGCATGAAAACATCTGATTCTACTACCTGTGCTTATCAACACAACTTCCAATTGCAATGACTTGCATGTGAAGAATAAATCATGCGAACAAAGGCAAGCGGGAGAGGCGTAGAAGAACGCATGGCTTTTGATTAGGAGCCCGAAAACGAAAAAGAGCACAGACTCGCACACACCTCATGAGATCATGGCTCATGCGGGAGGGAATGGGCGTAGGGGAGGGGACCCAGCAGATCGGATTTGATAATCTGATACTTTGCCCCTGGAGCGATCGACACCTGAGGAGTGGGTATCTAGCTATCAAGCCTTGTCGCCTCTTAAAATCCCCGTGCCAGAAACACACCACTTTCCCCAAAACTCTCACGTCCGGGAGAGCGTGGTCCCGGATGGAGCTTTCAGGGACTCGTCCATTAAACGGTCGGCAGTGTTTTGACGAGATCCAGGATACGTCGCCGCTTCGATCCATACGGAACGCGTTGAATGTAAAAGTCACCTGTTGTGATGGAGATGGACACCGGCTAGTGACAAGGATAATCGAGGACGAAGACATGAACAAGTCTTTGTATTTTTAAAAGTTACTCGACGAATTCTAGATCAATTTAACTTGGAGAAAATAGACTAGAAGGAAAGCCAATCACCAGCCGTGGTGGTTGCTAAATTGGCTCTGATTCAGATCTTGACCGCTTTCAATCGCATCTGCAGGCCAGAAAAACAACAAACAACTGCATTGATTTCAGGGACCTTGAACATGATCCGAGTGATCTGTACGTTCCTCAAAATTCCCGTGACATCCCCGTAAAGTCGATGAGTTTACATACGATTTCTCGAGAGCGGTGACAATATGTATTCCGCAACTGGGCCCGGATGCCGGAACGACAATTTGACGGTGGCCTCATTCTGGAACCATTTGTCGCTCCCATCTGCTAAGGTACAATCGAGGCTGCCAAATGCACGACCCCTGTAGCCCAGGGGTCCTGCGCTGTAAGTGGCCAGCTGTCACAGGGCTCAGAGTTTGTGCTACTCTTTTAGGTTGTAGGGGGTGCCAAAGTGGCCACTTTTGCAGTGTCTGGTGCAATTTCTTCAGTACGATACGTACCAGCAGATGCAAGATGCAGGTGGTCCGTTTCTTCTTCTGTCTACTTCCCTGTCAAATCAATCTCTGTGTGAATCTCCGTTAGAGTGTAGGTGTAGGTGGGCGTGTGGCCAAGCCAAGGCCCGCTGCCCACCATTTTAGATGGGACCCCCCTTTGAGAGAATCTTTGGCCCGGGCAATCGAGGAAATGATAAAACCTCCCCAACAGCCGCCGTAGGTTTGTCTCCTTTTCACTATCTATACCGCCATCGTCTACCTTTCTTTTCTACAGGAGCCGCCTTCCAAGACGACTCTTGACTTGACCTGGTGCTTGTTGGAGTCTTTCCCCTATAGCCTGTCTTCGACTTTACCTTCACCATGGATGCGCTGTGAGTAACCTGCTTCCCCTGATATCGCCATCCAAAATACGCCAATGGTTCCAGCAACACATTCTAACCTCGAGTTCTCACAGAAACGCGACCGCTTTCGCGTCCTTTAACCAGACCAAGGACTACTTTGTTGTCCTCGAAGAGGTCTCCAAGTACAATGTCCAACTCAACTTTCTCGAGAAGCTCTGGGCCGTATGTCGAACCCGATCCCTTGCGCCGCGATGCGATGCGAACTCAGCAGACAACGATACTGACTTTCGAATCAGGCTTGGTACCTCTGGATGCAGAACGACACCCTCGCGACCGGAATCATGAGCTTCGTCCTACACGAGCTCGTCTACTTCGGCCGCTGCATTCCCTACATGATGATGGACTACATTCCCTTCTTCCAGAAATACAGAATTCAGAAGCAAAAGGTGCCGACCCTCAAGGAACAGTGGGATTGCGCCGCCATCGTTCTCGTTAGCCACTTCACCGCCGAGCTCCCTCAGATCTGGTTCTTCCACCCTGTCGCTACCTACCTCGGCATGGACTACGGTGTGCCTTTCCCTCCCGTCTGGAAGATGGCTCTCCAGATCGTTCTTTGCTTCATCATGGAGGACGCTTGGCACTACTGGTTCCACCGAGCTCTGCACTACGGTCCTCTGTACAAGGCCATCCATAAGATGCACCACACCTACTCTGCTCCCTTTGGTCTCGCCGCCGAGTATGCCTCGCCCATTGAAACCGCTCTCCTCGGCATTGGTGTCGTCGGCAGCCCCGTCATCCTCCTGGCCATCACCGGCGAGCTCCATCTCTTCACCATGTACACCTGGATCACTCTCCGCCTCTTCCAGGCCATCGACGCCCACAGCGGCTACGACTTCCCCTGGAGTCTGCGCCACTTCCTCCCCGTCTGGGCTGGCGCCGAGCACCACGATCTTCACCACGAGAAGTTCATCGGCAACTACGCCTCCAGCTTCCGCTGGTGGGACTACTGCCTGGACACCGAGGCTGGTGCCGATGCCCACAAGAAGCGTCGCGAGAGAAAGCTCGCTGCCATCAAGGCTCAGAAGCAGCAATAGAGTGCTGCAGAGAAACCTGGCAGGACGACAAAAACTCGATTGCGGTGAATCGACTCCCGACCGACCCAGGGGTTCCACGATCGAAGAGAGGACAAGAAAAAAGATAAAAGGTGTTGATCATGATGAAGACTTAGACTGCTCGCTCAGCGGGCATACATCGTCTCCGTCGCTAAACTCGCGACTCGAGCATTCGCATGGCGTTGGGGAAGTGGACTAAGAACGAATTTTTACGCTTGTACATAAAATCACTGCCCTGGAGAGGCTTTAGACATTTAATATTTAACATCGTTCGTTGCAATTCAACCATTGTTCCAAGCTTATATGTGAACCCTAGTATCATGAGATCAACTCATGATATTGTAAGTGCTCCTATGCTGCGTATCAAAACCCATGAGAACATATGTATCCATGCTCTGATCTATACTAACTGTACATTCGCACCATCTCTTCGGTCCTATATACATCATTTGCTCTTGGGCGTGCAACAGTCTCCCGCGGCTCCAGCAGCTCGATCCGCCAAACCCCGGATGGCACAGCTCTGATCCTCCGTCTCGGCCGCAGCGGTCGTCTCCGGCTCCGGAGGCAGCTCTCCCAGCTGTGCTGCCAAGGCGTCGCATTTGGCGGCCATATCAATGTCCTTGTCTGAGAGACCAGCTGGGTTGTGTGTTGTCCAGCGGATAAAGGTGGTGTTATAGACCTTGAGTTGCCGTAGTTAGCTAACTGTAGTGAGTAAACTAGGGTTTATAGAGGGAAAAGACTTGCATTGGACCATTCGGGATGGTGATTCTTGATTTTACACTGCAGAGCCACTCCTGTCATGAAGTCCTGGGCTGAGATTAGTTTCTCAACCCATCTTTGTGACCAAGCTGTCACTCATAATCAGATCTTCACAGAGGCAGAAACTCACCCACGTCTTTGCAAATGTCTTGAACTTGAACTGCCTCTCCAGAGCTGCGCCCTCCTTGGTGAGCGTCCATTGTCCACCTTCAGATGTGAGCAGAGCCTTGAGCGCTGGCGTCACACTCGCAGCGTCAGTGCCGGCGGAGAATTGGGGCTGAGCCATGGTCGAGGCGAGACGAAAGAGAGAGGGGAAGCGGGATGAAGGGCGGAACAGGTGCATCGCAGGAGGGGAGTAGAATGCTGCTGTTAGTAGTGGTTAGTTGAAGGATGAGGTTGAGAAATGGAGTTATGAGAGGCAAAACTGGTGAGAGGCGAAGATGAGATATACATACAATGCAGGCAAATTTTGGTGATGGTGTATGTATCTGCTAACACCGCAAATTGACTTCCTTCTGGTCCTACAAAATAAGATCCAGCTTCTATCGTCTCAGTATAATAAACATAGAGAAGAAAGCTCATATGAGAATTTGATTTGGTTAACTATGCTGCTTGAAATAATTGGAATACTTGAAATGCTAGAGATTGCCAGTGGTTCATGATATGCGGGGCGTACTTGGATGAGCCCGCCGGTTCGACAACTTCATGAGTGTACTCTATTCCTTCATAGCTGCTTTACGCGTACTGAGATGGGAGCTTTGAATCAATTCAGGACTAGAAGCAGAGCCACGGGAATCTGGATAAAGGCACACAAAGACAAGATTTTGTAGGACTGCTACACACCCTCAATAGGTTATTACAAATCGACAGGAACCTATTACGGTTATATTATACTGTGGCTTGCGAGCCTCGGCTGTTTGTTATAGCACACGCCAAACAGTATACCGGTTCCTTATTTATTGTTTGAGCTGGATAACATCGTCTTGGCGTTTGGAGTTTTGCTGCAGGGAAGTCCGGGATGCTCGGGAGAAGCACTGAATGAATGTATCGGTCAACCGTATCAGATAGGCGAGCTCGGTTTCTTATTGCAGTTGAAATGATTAGATTACGGTATTGGAGATGAATTCGGCGAATTGTGAGAAGCAATCAATCTAAAGTGGCAAAGTTTACAGTGTTTGAGTTGGGTTTAAAATAGAAGACGAGACACTTTAACTCTGCTCAACTTGTCCTAAACCCTTGTATGTAATTCAGTTCAAATGCCACTTCGAGGCAGAAATAGGGGCCACAGAGCCAATCCAATCCAAGGGGCAGCGCATAGAACTTTGGATTGGGTGCATCTGAACAAGATGCATTAGTGACTCTGGCAGCGCGAGATGAGCCCCATACATCTACTATGTAGGGCAGACTTGGTGATATTGAATTTGGTAGGATTCAAGCCGAGATTGCACTATGGTACATGTTTCCAAAGAGATCCAAGGTCGTATTGTTTCTGCCTCTAATGTGAGATGTCAGATCGAAAACACTTCAAACGCTTCAAAACCCAAACGTCCATTTTAGGACATTTGTCTCGCGAGAGTTTGGGTGGGTAGCAAGTGGGGTCACAAGCTCTCACGAGGAAGGTGGTCCTAGCTCCATGCACCTTTACTCTTCATCCATTGGGCTTGAAAATTCAATGCTGCTTACAAATATTTTCCCGACTGCATCAACACCACATCTCATCCCCCTCCCTCCTCATCAGTCAGCAAGTCGAGTCCCATCGAATTGAACGTTGACTCCGGCCCGTCGTTTATTGCGTTCCGCCAGCCGCGACGAGCTGGTGTTGGCGAGAAACGCGATCGAGCAGTCGACAAGAAAGACAACCTAGGGAATAGATATCGCTTTGGAGGACAGTTTGGGGCACGTTTTGCGCCTTCTTTTTTGCCTCACCAGCCGTAAATCAGTTGCGTTCAAGTTACGCGTCTTTGTCGGCTGGCTCTTCACCTCACACCCAGCTGAAACAGCCTGAGATACTTACAGAAAGAGACAATAACTTGGGTTGCCTTTTTAGTTGTTTTTTTTTAGAGTCTTTTTGCGCCAACCACACAAATCGTCATCATCTTCATTAGGTACACTACCTACTACGGTACATTACGCTCGTTTCAGCGGGCAAAAGAAAGGGTTGATTGATCCTGGCAGAAGGCTCCAGCAATAATCGACCACCACCACTACCACCACCGCCAAGCTCGACGAACAGCAGCACAGCACAGCACAGCTTAGCTCCTCAGGCTAATAAGCGAAGACAAGAGACAAGCCCCCATCCTCTACGCACGCTACGCTACGTTATCCCCCAGCCCAGCCACGCCATTTTTACGACGCAGGTTACATAATCCCTCCAGCCCAGGACAGTCATCGACCGGCCTCCTCCTCCGTCAGTCAGCGTCTGCCCGCCCCCTTCGTAGTAATAATCATCGCCCTGGGTCACTCACTACTTGAATGCTGAGTCAGACTCTCCTCCCCCAGAGCTCAAGCATGCAGAACTCCTCAGCCAGCGGCTCCAATAATCAAGGTTAGTCAAGACAACTCTTCTCTCTATTTTCCTTTCCTTGTCTGGTTCTGCCCGTCGATTTCTTGTCGGAGCGCGTTTTAGTTCCTGTTCTGGACGTCATACACACTGTCCATTGCCTCCATCGCGACACTCATAGAGCTCCTCGCATCTTTTGCTACCTGCCTATCTATCTATCTACCTATCTTACTCAAATATTATCCCTGTCGCGCCTCTCGCGCAAGCCGATGCAGAGACGCTCTAGAGCATCTCATTCTCGACAGTTGAATTCAATCCTCGTTTTTGGCTGCCTCGGCTTCGCGTTTGGTTCAATTACTCTAAGCGCATTGGCTAACACCGACCCCTCCAAATAGAGCAGCATCTGCGCGCACAGCTCGAGCTCCTCAAGAATCACGACGCGACAGGCTCGTCCTCGTCCTCGTCAAACCCTCCTGGCCCTCGCGATTCTCGACATCAGCCGCTGCAGCCCGCTCCTGCGCGGCCGTCGAATGGATTCGATCACTTGTCCCCTCCTCCTCCTCCTCAAGACCAAAACCGAGCTATAGCCGCTAAGAGCGAAGTTGAATCTCACATTCATCCTGACCTTCGCGCCCGAGCAAACCACGCGCCTACCGCAAACATGATGCCCCTTGCGCCTCCGTCTGGTCATAGCCCAGGCGCAGTTGCTGGTCCATCCACCGCATCAATTGCTCCTGCGCCCCCGCCGCCCGTACAGCCAGACGATCAATCAGGCGATGGTCGCAAAGCAAAGCGAGAGCTGTCCCAGTCGAAACGTGCAGCGCAAAACCGAGCCGCTCAAGTAAGTATATAGATTCTGGCTTGCCGATTGACACAGTCATATTGTTGTTTAAGGAGCTTTACTAACGATTTCTCCACAGAGAGCTTTTCGGCAGCGAAAAGAAGGGTATATCAAGAAACTAGAGCAGCAGGTGCGCGATTACATGGACATGGAATCGTCGTTCAAGCAAATGCAGTCGGAGAACTACGCGCTTCGAGACTATGTCATTCACCTACAAACGCGATTGTTCGATGTGTCAGGCGAATATCCCCCGCCTCCTCCAAACGTTAATCTGTCCCAACCTGCGCAGCATGCGCAGCCGACCTCGGCTCCGGCTCCGGCTCCGGCTACTAGTGCTCCCGAACCAGCGCCGAGCAACCCAGCTGCGGGAACTCCGCTAGAGGCTGTTGCACAGGCTGTGGCCGGTCTCGCGGCCCAAGAGCAGATGGCTGAACGACAGCAGTATTCTGCCTCGCAGTTCAAGTCTGAGGCTAGCGCTGAAGACACAAGGACTGCCGATGAAATCAACAAACAATTACAACGCTCCGAGGAACCACCAGCACAACAACCAGCGGTCTAAAGATTCGCATGATATCCATGTGTCGGTTGGAGAACCCCCCTGTTACTATGGCGTTGAGGACAATATTGTGGAGATTAATGTTTATACAAGAGAGAGGCGTTCGGCTCTGTTTATTGTAGTTTACCCAGGGCCTCTTTTTTGTCTCGCGGGATTATATATCCTTCCTTTGCGAGTCTAGCGGTGGCACTTGTTTACCCAGGCCTTGATGAGTATGCATGATTTTAGCAGTTGGTAGCGAGACTTTAGCCAGGTAGCTTACACAAGTTAGTTGCTGCACCAAATAGGAGGCATCAATTGCACTGCCAAGCTCTACTATATTTGCACGGCTTCCATTTTCTGATCGTCGTCAGGAAAACTCCAAGGTACCGTCATGATTGTTTATAATCAAGGTGGTACAAACTAGCAGCTGAGAAAGAAACCCTTGATTAACGCAGCATGTAAAACTAAAATAATGACCCAATCTACCGTACATGATGAACCCACCCGCCTTTTGACTCCTTGTCCCCATCAACATTGCACAATCTACGCATACGAGTTGCCCATATCGTGTTCCTAGCAAAAGGCGTTAGCAAGAGCTTCAGCAGCCCAGAAAGAACGGGTAAAAAAAACATACCTTGATATACTCCGGTCCCTTTTCCTGGTATTCCTCTCTCGAGATCTTCGCCGTCTTCCAAGCAGGCGTTCCCACCCAGCCAGCAGCGCCCTTCCAAGCATCGAGCAGGGCGTCTTCTGCGCGACGCACAGTCAGGGGTGCGTCGGCGGGCAGGAGAGAACGCAGACCGTCACGCACGCGATCGTCAAAGTTCTTGAACATGGTGTTTCCGCCCGTCAGGAAGACATCGCGCAGAAAGTCGTCGCGGTTGGGCATGGCGCCGAGGCGCTGGTTCAGGATATCGCCTGCGATCTCGACGATGCCTGACTGATCGACGCCGGCGATGGACGGACGGAAGACTACCTCGGGTACGCGGATGCGCTCGACATTGAGATGGATCTGGTTGAGTTCGGCTTGCGAGGATGGGTCGAAGGGTCGGGGTCCTCGGGCAAAAGCGTGGAGGAGAGACTTTGACCAGTCAGACTGAGCCTCGTGGGTATGTTCATAGTCAAAGTCAGGATCGTAGCGCAAAAGGTCCTGCTCCAGAGACTTGAGCGTCGAGTTGAGATCCTCCTCCTCCTGCTCGTCGTCGCTGTTGTCGCCCACGGCGATTTGGCGATAGACACCCCAGTCGTCGTCGTTGGCACCAAAGTCGTCGTCGTCACCTCCACGTCGTCGCTTCTTGGTCGGGTTGTCCGAGGCGAGGTTGGCGATGCTCTTCATGCGAATCTGAGAAGCCAGAGACTTGCGGTTACCGAGATCCTGCTTTAGACGCTCACGCTCTTTCATCTTCTGCAATGTCTTGGCGCGTCGTTGGCGCTTCTCATCGAGCCAGTTCTCGAGGTCGTTCTCTCGTCGTTCAGTATCGGCACGCTCTTCCTCGATGATGCGAGCCTTCTCAGCTTCCTTCTCGGCCTTTGCACGGGCGCGAGCCTCATGGTTTGACTTGAGTAGACGTTGTTGACGCTTCTGCTTGATCTGGGCCTCGTCTAACTGGTCGTCAGGGACATCGAGGAGGTCAAAGTTGGGCTGTTCCTGTTCCTCCTCGGGGTCGCCACCAACGTCCTTTGTCCGGGCTTTCTTGATAGCCTTTTCTAGGTCCTTAATAATCTTTTCCAGCTGAGCCTCGTCCTTGATGTCGTTGCTGTCGAGCTGTCGTCGAATCTCCTTCTTGGTCTGATCTGTGATGCGTCTTTGGAGGTTCTTGTAGTACTCTAGATCCTGCTCCTTCTTCATCAACTTCTCTAGGCGCATTTTGGCCGCCTGTTCTTGTAGCCTTCGCCCGCTCTCCTTCTTGCGCTCCGCTATCCGAGCCAGCTCTTCCTCGCTCTTCTGAACAACCACCTCTTCTGTATAGGGGTATTGCATGACAACATCGCGATCCTCCAGTCCTGTCCACTCGAGGTAGCTGCTGAGCTCGTTGTCATAATCCTGGGAAACATAGCCGTGGTCACGGAGCATGTGTTCTGCTTGTGAAACGTTGAGCTTGCCCGTGAAAGCTGGGTATTTCAGCCGAATCAGTTTGAGCAGATACTCTGCATTGTGGTAGCCTCCCCAATTTAATCGTGTGGCCTGGCCAAGCAGGGCCTTGGAGTTGTAAACGGGAATTACGTGGGTTGATGTGTAGGATGACGAGACGACGAGACCAGTCTTGCCCTTGTTGTGTCGGTATGAAAAGAGAGAATCGATTCCGTAGGCCAATGAAGGCGCGCCGTAGCATTCGAAGATGATCTCGGTCATGGCTGAAGAAGTTAGTCCAAGGTTAGTATGAAGGGGCCTCTTGACCTACATTTCCTAGAGTACGGAAGATTGGCAACGGCTTCTGTCATGACGATAGGGACATCAATGGCGCCATCCGCATCGTTCATGCCCAACTTGAGAAAGATATAATCCAGAACATGTTCCATAACATCCCAGTTACTGACAATTCCAGTACCGGCCTCGAAAGCGCCTCGAATGTGGCCACGCGCGGTCGTGTCGGCATAGCAGTCGGATCCAGCAAAGGAAAACGTCTTGCCCAGTTTTCGGTCGCGATACTTTGCCATTATCGGAGGAATGCTGAATCTCGGCTTCGACTCGAAAGACCAGCCCGCGCGCACGTTGGAGGATCCTAACGATAGACTGTTAATTCCTAGCTGTCGCAAGCCCCTTGCGCTTCAAGCTCACCATTATCAATAACGATGGCCGCGCTGTCGCGCTCCCTGAGTGCGCGTTCCCGACCATCCTTTGAAGGTTCTATGTATTTCTCGAAGCGCGTTTCCTTGACGGCGAAGATCTTGGGTGGAGGATATGTCTTTGTTTCGGGCGCCTTGATGACGGGCTCGTCGACGGCTGAGGGAGCCATGTTTGTGGGAAGACGGTAGGATGTAGGATGTAGGATGTAGGATTAAGAAAGAGGGTCAGAAATCATGGTGGAAGGAACAAAAAGTTTAGGCAAAGTCGATGCCTGAGTCTCGTGGCCAATTGGTTCAGCCTCAACAAGAGATGGAGCTTGGCTGTTGGAGGTTGAAGGTTGCGAGGCTGCAAGGCTGATGATGTGCCGTGACATGCAGCTACGGGGATCCACTACCTAGGTAAGCAAATGGACAGTATAAATACAAGCAAGATACCTGAGGAATTGAATAGGTACGTAAAGACTTCTTGTTTTGAGTTCAATGGGTTTCTTTATTAGATATTAAGAATGGAATAGGATTCTCTGGTCTCATAAATTTGCTTTCTCTAGAGTGAAGGTTCAATTATCAAGCATCAGCATCACTCAAAGCATCGACTATAAGACAAAAGTTCTCATTATTTGTCTTTCCACAGCTACCTAGGTATTTACTTTGTGATCAAGGTGCCAGCCTCGGTACGTTAGTTCGTGTTAATTCATATGCCGCAATAATACAGACTCTCCCAGTCTTGTCCATCTATCTCAATATTCTCAGCTCGGAGGCTTCAGGTTATCCGTTGCTACAAAGGGTTATTAGCTACTACACGTGAGACCAGCCAGTAGAGAACTCACCCTCAAGATGGAATAGAACATTGGATTGGTAGTTCTTGAACATCTGCGCGACCAGTTCAACGTTCATGTTCTGAATGTTGATGTCCTACAACGGCGCTCATAAGTATGGCAGATAGAATGTGGAGTATGGATTTACCAACCTGAAGGCTCTTGTTCATAACAACAACCGCTTCATTGAGTTTCTCCTGCAAATGATTAGTCTTCTATATCGACCATGCTCAAGTCGGCTAGGACATACCACGTTGGTGATGATACGGGAAAGCAGAAGGTTCTGCTGGTGCTCATGAGGACTCTCCTACATCGGGGCATCAGACAAATATTTCGTTGTTTAATATTATTCTTTTAAATCTCACCATTTTGAAATGCTTGTGTTTATTCGTGTAAATATGGCTGAGATTGAGAGCGTGGTGGAGTCGTCTGTTTACTTTCCGCCCAGTTCGGGCTACAGCTCCGGCTCTAAAACACGGTGAAGTGCGGCAGAATCGGCTCCAACGCGATAGCTCATGGCCTCGATGCGACAACCAAAGCACTTTGCTTTACATCACATCACATACCATCGCTGATCAAAGTCATAACAATAATCTGAACTCCAAGCTAAAATTCTACAAACTCACCGAATACCGGTCACCGCTTAACCCACGGAAAAGATGGCCGCCCCAACCGAGGCGCAGATCGCCCACCAGCAGCTTATAGAGAAGCTCGACATTCATTCCATCCACAAGAACTTCCGCAGCTCAAACTGGAAGCCCAACCAGCGCCGAAACAAAAACCTCAAGGCCATCATGGGCGATGCCTCGCGGCGAGAAGCCTCTGCCATGGGCACGCCCATGGACGCCAGCGGCATCGCCACACCCGACGATGGACTTTCAACGAGCGGCACCAGCACGCCTGCCACGGAGAGCGGCAAAGAGCCCCCAAACCTTGCGCAAGCATCGCGAAATCTGTCCAAACTCGTGCTCGAGAAGAGCCTCAAGCCAACAGGCGGCCCCGCTACGGCTCCCACTGCCACGTACACCAACATTGAGTCGGCACCATCGCTTGCGCATAACAAGCACTATTGTGATGTGACGGGCTTGCCAGCACCCTACCTCGACCCCAAGACGCGGCTGCGCTATCACAATAAGGAAGTGTTTGGCCTCATCAGGACGCTGCCTCAGGGTGTCGCCGAGCAGTTTCTCGAGGCTCGTGGTGCTCACACGGTCCTCAAGTGATTGTGGATTCTTACGACTCGATATACCCATTGAAATGAAATGACGAAATCTACAAACAGCAGGCGATAGAAGCATAGGAAGGGAAGGGAGGATCTGGCCTCTCCAGCTTCCCACGAGTAACCGCCAGACATGCACGTTATACAAAGGATACCACTTGACAGAGTACAAATAGGAGTGTCCGACCAACAAAGTCAAGCCCCAACTATGCACCCTAAGCCTCTCGGCAAAGGGATGGCAATTGACGCTCCGGCTTAATCGTGATCGTGGACTTTTTTCTCCGCCTAGGTCGACAGACTACCGAGAACGTATGGGGAAGAAACGTGTCTCAGTTGCCAGGGCGAAGAACGCCGCTGGCCGTCGCGGCAGGGACAGATGGGGATCTCCGTCTGTCGTTGAATGAAGGTGCAATGTAATGTAATGTAATGTAATGAGGGAGGAGGAATGTGTATAGCAAGCTGTTCGATAGGATGAATCAATCAAACAACACGGATTTTGTTTCCTCACCAAGCTACCGCATCTGGCATTGATTGAATGCCATAGTGTTTTAGCAGCAGGCGAGTCCTAGATGCAGCAATCATGTCAGAAGAAACTTGTCGTGGTCTTTCTCTGCCTCAGAATGTGAGATGAAGAAAGATGCAAGTGTCGAAGCGTCTGCACAGCAGCAAAATTTCAAGACAGTCCACGCCCGCCCACTTTTACCCAAAGCAGCCAATAGTCACGCGGCAGGTCTCATGCAAATCGAGCCCCTAAGCCCGCTTTGGCAGAGCCCTGTCAATCGCCGTTTACAAGGCATTGGATGGATGCACCCCTGGAACGTGTCCTCGAGGGAGCTGGTGACGAAAAAAGGAAAAAGGAAACATCCAATTCATATCAGTAATTTGGCCTCTGCTGGTTCTCCCTGCAACCAATTCCTCCCTTTTCCCTGTGCCTTTATCATCAAGACGTTAAATCTGTTCTTGCTCCCCTCAAAGAATCAATTAAAGAGTCAAAGCTCTGTCAAACCGCCAAGATGTCGATGTGGTTGACGGATACTCAGAGTACGCCCACCCCTGCATGCGAATTGCGATCAAAGACCTACGATGAAGCGCTGCGCATCGATGAAATACTCGGTAGAGAAGGATTATGCTGATTGTTATCGATAGAAATTGGAGTTGTATTCTGCTCTGGCGGTAGGTATGCGCTTGCGCTTGCTGTCTAGCTGCGGCGCATCGCGAGCTCTAGAGGCTGACGTTTCTCTCGCTGCTTGTAGGAGGCTTCTTCCTCATCGGAGGAGTCATGTTGTTCTTTGATCGATCCATGTAAGTCTCTGTTCCTGCCCTCCAGTTTCTCTTTTGCTAACAACTGATGCAGGCTTGCCATGGGAAATGTACGACGACTCTTCCACGACCCCTCCTCTCCCAGCGAACGAGCGATTGCTAACCACGACCGACGCACGATATAGATCCTTTTCCTCATCGGCTTGACAATCATCATCGGACCTCAAAAGACCCTCCTCTTCTTCGCTCGCAAACAAAAGGCAAAAGGCACAGCAGCATTCTTCCTCGGCTTGATCCTCATTTTCATGAAGTGGACCTTTATCGGGTTCCTTGTGGAAGCATACGGCATAGTGATCCTGTTTGGGGACTTTCTGGGGACAATTGCTGGCTTTGCACGAGGTTTGCCCGTCGTGGGACCGTATATTGGAATGCTCGTGGACAGGATAGGTCTTGGAAGACGGAACGCGGAGCTTCCTGTCTAGATGCTCTGGTAGTATGTCCCCAAAGCAGGGAGCGGCTACTCAGCCTAGACGATTCGAACGAGAAATGGCTGCATCATATGAAGAATGTGTGCTTCGAATCACGTTATCTTGATGAGGCGTGCCAGAAGCAGAGTTTTGGAGGAACATAGTATTTGGAATCCTCAGCATGGGCGTTTATAAGACAAAAAGCTATTACGTGTTTTTGGGATGTACAAAAGTACTGTCCATCACGAACGATCAGGACGGCGTATAAGGCGAATACAGCAGTTGCAATGGAAACTCAATTGAGAGACATTCGGTATCCATATTCAAGGATTTGGGGTTTGGGTGACAGGATCTGGAGGGCATTTGGATTGCCTATATGCAGAATCGTGTAGAAACAAACTCGTTTGACCGATTCCTGGCCAAATAAGGAAAATGTCCTCCTCGCCGGTAGACACTCAAGCTAGCTCACTGCCCAGTGCTCTAAAACACAGGTGCTCCTCTCAGCATAAGCTCGTTTACAGCTGCGTCGACTATCCGCTCTACAGACAGACAGCGTTCCCCTGGCGCTTCCCACAGAATCTTCCACCCAAACCCATGCACAGACAAGAAAAAAATAATCTAGTACCCCGCCTTGATGAGGTAGTCGGCAAGGCCCTCGACGGTAGAGGTGGCGTTACCAGCAACCTGGGCCTCGCCGTGGTGGCCGACGACGATGGCCTGGGTGGTCTTTGCAACGGCGACACCGAGGCGACCCTATTACAAGACAAGAGTGGTCAGCAACGTGCGGTGAAGGGGTGGCCATGGCAAGAGAGCTCGCTAAGAGCTTGGTATCCGTACCTGTCGGGCGTAGAGACTCCGGCCCTCGGCTCGGGTCAGGACGTAGCGCTCGCCGCCAATGTAGAGACCCTCGCCAAAGGCCTTGTCGGTGGCGGCCTTGTCACCGCTGACGATGCTGGAGATGGCCTTCATCTCCTCGGGCTTAAGCTGTGGTGGGATGCAAGAGTCAGTCATGGACGTTGACGGGAGGTTATCCGGCGAGTTGGGCGAGCTTGTCGGTAAGAAGAAGAGGGTTATGTACCTGAAGGTCGGGGGAAGCAGCCCAGACGCTGTCGCCGGCAGCGCTGATGATGGCGCCCTTGTCGATGTGACCGGAGCCAACGAGGCTGTTGTGTAGAGAATTGTCAGCATTCGGTCGGAATTCGTACCGGAGGAGCACTATGGCAGGCTGTGGTTGTGTGTGCGGGATATTGGCAGGATGTACCTTGAGTCAATGTATGCTATATCAGAAACATGTCAGCATTTTTTGCTCGTCTTGCACCTTGGATGTGGAGTTATTTGGAGGCGGTGATGAGGAACAAGACAAGACGATGGAGGGGGAGGGGGAGGGGAAATGAAGCGGAACTGGAACTTGGTGAGGGCGGGCGAGGAAGAAGAGACTGACCTTGCCACGACATGGTGATGTGATGTGATGGTTTACAGGCGAGTTGGTGCAAGTAAGGGACTTGGTGATGAGAGGCTGCGACGCGGAAAGACGAGGTTTTGAAAGTTTAGGTTGGCTTTGGCTCAGGCCTTGGAGGGGGAGGTTGACGACGGGACCTCTGATGTGGTGATTCTCTGGAGCTTTGCCCCTCCAGGCGACCATGAGTCCCCGCCAAAAATTGTGCTTGAGCTCCGACGCTGTCCAATAGGTATCCGATACGTTGTGCTTGTACTCCATTTCGAGGGGGGGCACTTGTACTCGATACTTGTAGCCCAACGGTTTTCTGCTGGTGGATGATCAGCAGCACCCTGCTTGTCTTCATGTCACGCATTTCCTCTTGCATTGCGAAAGCCGAGCTTGTCTGTGTGACGTTTGATCCAATCCAGGTACATGCTACACATTTGTTGGCTTATTAGCTGCCTAGCTATAGATACCTACCTAGGCTGACAACAAAGCTCAGCAAATTGGGCCGAGGTGTCTACATCACTACCTACCAATGGCATGGTTAGGTATCTTCTTCGTCTTCATCCACCATAGTTCGACGTCACCGCAAGATCCAATGGGTCTGACCGTCTCGGGTTGGCGTTAGAGCCTCAAGCGAGCGGCCCGCTGGCAACTACATCCAACTGAGCAATCTAGACTACTATGTACCGATTGAATCAATTTGATTTCGACTAGTATCATTAAGCTTATATTCATCCAATATAAATCTCAGCCTTGACCTCCGATGACTACCTATGTACTGTGTAGCCTTGCCTTGGAAAGAAAAG
Source organism: Fusarium sp. NRRL 66739 (assembly GCA_021655895.1). Classification (NCBI taxonomy): domain Eukaryota; kingdom Fungi; phylum Ascomycota; class Sordariomycetes; order Hypocreales; family Nectriaceae; genus Fusarium; species Fusarium sp. NRRL 66739. The sequence goes on from JAJJWO010000238.1 coordinate 92,488, forward strand.
ACAATAACTTGGCATGGCAAGGCTATGACTCCCTCACCGAAAGACTACAGTCCATCCGGCAATACTATCCGACTGTGCCCCGGCTTGTGAACTGAGCACAGGCGTCCATGAAGCTGCTCACTAACAATGTTCCTGGAAGTCAATCAAAGTTGGATGTTACTCCAATCCTGGATGTTTCATACCCGAACGGACTCTAAAAACTATAGCATTACGAATAACGGCAGATAACCAGGTATTAGTACGTATTGGCTGGCTTCGTTTGAATGTGACTCTGTTAAAGATCCTTGGAGACCAGTCCATAGAAGCTTGTACTCTGATGGATTCTCTAGGGTATTCAGTCTAGATTACTCTACGGCCTGTGCCGCTTGTGCTACTCGAGACAGCTGGAAATTGGCAATCTGAGACGATTCGTAAATACCCTAGTCGACTGGTGGTGACAACATGAAACGACGAAGTAAATGGAGGAGACCCCCTGAGGTTTTATTTCATTCTGCCCTGTATTAGGTCACGAGTATCCGTAATTACAAGCCCAACGCATTCCCTGCTTAATGACCTTATTCGTACTGCAGCCAGGTGCTTCAGGCCTAGACATCTTCAACTCGGTAACCAGCCTTGTTCCATCAACGGATCCATACCTAGGGTAAATGATTGATCGAGACTCGAGTCTAACTAAGATGACGACGTTGAACAGGCGCCGGTGAGGCCGCCGCTCGACCCGACCCGCTTAAGGAGCCGCGCGAGTAAGTTCCGACCGCCACCTGAGAATTCTGGAAGACAGACCTGTCATGAATTGCTTGGTTTTTCTTTTTTTGAACGTTTATTGATATGCGCGTAACGTGCTTTGGCGTTTCATGTAGGGCTGTAACAAGACAAGTTTGGCGCCTTGTTCCTCCAATCTAAGAGAACCTAGCTGCCAGCTGCCAGCTCAACACTCTGGATGCAATGCAATGCAATGCAAGTGCCGTCGAAGCATTACGGCGTAGTAAATGAGTTCTGGGCACAAGACCTGGTTCCATTTATCAGGCCAATGTGAATTAGGGAGGCATCGTCTAGTTAATTAAACAATCAACTGCAGACAAGGATCCTCCCCTTCATGGCCGCCCGAGAATCGTCGAGATCCTTTGTCCAAGATTACCCGCGGGGATCGGTGTTACATTGGCCGTACTTTCTTTTGCCTGCCCAGGTTTGGCTGCAGGTCCGGAAGATGGCTTGCCTATGAAAATCGTCGACCGACCGACCGTTGAACATCCCGGCAACCGCCTACCAAGATAGCCGCGTGCAACGGCTGAGACAAGACAAGCCTGTGATAGCATCTAACCGTGCTACGGCGCACATGGCAGGTAACTTCCAAAGAAGCGCCCGCCATAGAGTTGTGAAACTCTCAAGGACGGCCGCATAAAGAACAAGCCGCAGCTTATAAGGTCTTTGTAACTTGTTCACTCCAGATTGTCGATTCTGACACACGACACAATGCTTTCCCAAGGTCCACTCTCTATCCTAGATGCTAATGACAGGGACCCCTCGTCCAAGAGATTTAGCGCTTGGCGGAAGAGGACGACCGTCGTTGACTCTGAGGAACCGTCTCATCAACTTCAAACATGCCATCGACGGTCACTTGGCCTGTCTCTTGAAAGCTGGGCCCCTAGTTCGTGACCGTAGTAACAAGGTTAAAAAAAAAACAGGAGGCATACTATACCGTATTCTCGTCCCCTTGAGCCCCTTTGTAGAATAAGCTGACGTTTGCTTGCTTGCTCGCTCTCTTTTTTTCTTGCATGCATCTCATTTTGCTCATCTTAGCCGTGGCAGCCAATCCGGGGATCGGCTCTTGGGACAGCAAAATTGCTCTCTGCGCTGATTACACTCCATCCTGGTTCTGAATCGTCATCTTGGACCCAGTTCCCTGCTTGTTGCCGGTCTTTTAACCGCATTCGTCCTGATTCTCATCTACGGCTTCACACGATAGGCTCCCGTCAAAGGCGGGGATGGTCCCTGTGAGACGAGGTGTTGTTGAATGCTTTGATACCCGTACCTGAGCAACTGGGCTTCCTTTAAGAGGATCCCCGGCCCCTGGGAAACTTGGTTCTTGGTGAACCATCTTCTGTATCAGACCCTGTCTATGCAGGGGATTGGCGGTCAAAACAAAGGGCTCCTCTTTGAGCTACGCTGCGCTCATCACCTGTCTTCAATCTATTCTTGACACTCCCGCATAAGACCCCCTCTCGCGATCGCGAGACGATCGATCCTCTCTAGCCATGGCTACAAATCTGTCAAGGGCCGCCACTGTCTCGGCCGCATCCGGCTTCCAACGACGCAGAGGAAGCTTCACCGCCGACCGGACAGACAGCAGTTCTATGCACAAGCCCTCCTTCGATAAACGAGTATCCAGAGACGATCTTGCCCTCATCCTCAAGAGTTCCAGGAAGCCCAACGTGGCCGCGTTCCATGTCCCAATCCGACTACCATCTCCCGATCACAGCCCTCGAACCTTGTCAGTGACAAGGACGACGACTATCGTGCGTACCTCCACGCCGGATTCTATGGGAGACGCCGGTGAGACCGGAGTTATTGCTGTCGGTATGGCTATAGGAAGCCCAACACAGATGGGAGAGCATGCGCCGGCGCCGTGGAACCCGCAGAACAGAGCCATGAACGCAGCAGTCGAGATACCCGAGCCAGCGCCAGAGCCTCTCGAGGACACTCAGCAAAAGGGTCGGAAATGGGGTCTCTTCCGGTCAAAGTCGAAACGAACTGCACGGCCAGAAAAGCCTCAGCGGACCATGACAGAGAATGTCAACGCCTCTACCACATCACTAGGTTCTCATGGAACACCGTCGACAGATCACGGCTCACGGAGACTACCAAAGCACAAGCCCATCGTTATTCGATCTCAAACCGAGCCAGTGATATCTGAACCTGCTGAGCCAACGGTAGAGGTACCATTACCCGCACCAATACCGGTTGAGGTCAAACCAGCATCGCCAACCAAACTCACTAAAGAGAAACCCACCCCTCAAGGAAAGGCGTCAAAGGAAAGTTCATCTGGTGGTATAGGTCGCAAGATGTCACTGAGAGCTCTCCGAGGAGACTCGAGTAAAAAGAGAGCGGAAAAGGCTGCGGCGGCGGCACCACCACCACCACCGCTGCCATTGCCATTGCCATTGCCTTCCTCACCTCCTCCTATACCTGCGATTCCCCAGTCGCTCCTCAATGTCGAGATTCCTAATGTCAAGATGGACCGATATAGCGTCATGTTCAACAGCGTACTGCAGCCGCCACAAGGGTCAGCCTCTTCGCTTCTTGCCAGACGGCAGGCCACTCTGGATAACCTGAAGACGGTCAAGGATGCAATCGCCGAGAATCGAGATAGCGGTGTTCGACCCCGTAGAGCAACCTCACCACAGCCCTCGCCAACATATCCTCCTCCAGCAGATACATCGAAGCCACTGCCTTCGCCTCGATTCCGAGCCCACTCATCTCCCGGCCTGACGGATTCCCCTTTGCAGGACTCGTTCATGACTCGTGCCGTGCCTCAGGAGCCAGTCAAAGCCAGGGTTGTTCAAGTCTCGCGGTCAGAGTCACATCGTGAGAAGATGGCGGCACAGTCAAGCCACTATCAACCTGCTCTGGTGTCCAAGTTCAACAGACGTCCCAGTGCTGCCTCTTCGGAGAAGCTCAGCCTTCTTGTCCCCGCGAGACAGGCCTCGCCGCCTGTGCCCACCATCTCACCTACCGCTCGCTCCAGGCAGCCTTCTCCTTTCACACCCACATCCGGCGCAGTGCCCGAGTCTCCCGAGCACACAGACGACGAAAGAGATTCGCATATAGGCAAGGCGGTGCTTCCTTCTCCTTCTCACCCAACAGGGCAGATGGTCTCGCCCCCGGCATCCGCCACATCGTCCAATGCTGAATGCTCGAAGCGGCTTTCACCTCCATCCTCACTGGCGTCGCCCAAGAACAAGGCGCCTGAGCCCGCCCAGGAAGCCCTCCGAAATGCTGTCGAGATTTCTATTGCACGCCAGATCAGCGTCTCGCGTCAGCAGCGTAAGATGTTGCATCCTCTCAAGAGCAACCCCAGCTTGAGGCACAGAGCGGACAGCAACCCCAACCCTACCTACATCCCTATTGAGAAGGATGAACGTCTTGCCGAGACCAAGTCTTCCATCCCAGTCTTGGTTCATCCGAGGGAGTTAGCTCACTCTCCTGATGCGTGGCAGATGCACCGCAAGAGTTCCAGGGTTGTGGTTGAGGATTCTTAACACATGTATCATGCTTGGCCTGGACGACCTACTCATCCTTTCAGACTCGTTTTATATTCTCTTCTTATAACCTTTAGACAAAGCCTCTTTGGAAATTGCTCCGGTAGCAATTTCTTGCAGCGGTCTCACTGGGTGAGCCGCTTTATACACACCACTGAGGGTACCTCTCCCTCCTCTATGCTTATTTCCTTTGTATAAAACGCGTTCAGTGATGGCAATGCCCAGACATTATGGATTACGGATTACAGCAAGGCGCAGGAGAAGCATTGAATAGGCAAGATCAGGGAAAGGAGGGTGGTTCAGGGAGCATCCCGCTGGAGTTTTCTGTTCTCATTTCAAAGAAGAGGGGGCTTTCTCGTTATGTTTTTCTTTCTTTTTTTTTTCTCTCTCCCCTCATCATAGAGGAATTCTTCCATATTGGCGTCTTCGCCATTATCCATTTGCTGGGACTTTTTATATAGGTTTCAAAAGAGCACGATTCCCATCATTAACAGTTTGAATCCAATCGTGATGGACTTGATGTGATGAGTTTCTTCTACCTTTCTCCCCTGACAAGTCTAAGCTGCTGTAAAAATATGGCCCTGCGAACGAATGGTGGACAAAACGATTGGAAGTATCTGCGCCGCACGAATAACCAATCTCAACACTGACATCCCATATATGCTGAAATGAAGCCAGGTCCAACGCCGGAAAACGAAATAATCCATTACATCAAAACACAGCACGAGTTTTGCTTCTTGGCTTGCTCTGTAGGAGAGGTTAGCTGTGTTGGAATGAAAACAAAACACTCGGAGAGTTACGCACGGTAAAACATCTTGCTTTGGGCACTTAGGCCATCGCTCTTGGCCACCAGATCGTCAATCTTCTCTCCACGCTGTAGTACGCTCTCGATGGTCTTGTGGAGCACAATCTTGGTCTCGTCGAGCTCCTTCTGAATCTTGAGAATGCTGTCGGCCTGCTGGGGATCCTGGTACTTGGTGAGGTACTCCTTCAGCTCGGGCATGGCGAGGGTAGGTGTGCCGGTCGCCCAGGAGGAGCGGGGGTTCTTGGAGAGGAACTCGTCCACGACCTTGCTGAGCAGCTGGTGCGCCACGAGGGCCGGGTACTGGTGGTCGGAGATGATGATGCCGCAGACACCCTCGGTACGGCCGTAGGCGTGGAAAGTGTAGTCTGTAGAATGCGCGTGTGAGCTCTACCAACAGACGACGCAGTGGGCGGATGCGCATCATATGTACCTTGCTCCTCAACGTCCTGCCGCTGGCCTGGACGGGTGCGCTCAGCGACAGTCTTCGCGAATAGGGTCATGAATTCGCCATAGCTGTTTTGAGTTTGCGAGTCAGTCGATCTGCATCTCCCGGGACACTGGCTTGGACATGGATATGGCTGACTTGTTGCGGGTGAATCGCGAGTAGTTGCTGAGCTCCTTCTCAGCGACAATCTCGTGAGCCGGCTGGTTCTCGTTGCGAAGGATCTGGTCGCAGCAGCTTGGTTAGCCCAACTGGACGGAGCGCCTCGATCGGTCGGTGAGGGGCACGGGGATAGCGTACGCCGATGTAATGCAGCTTCATGATTGCGAGATGGAGGTTATAGAGGGAATGCGATTATGCGGTTGAGTTCGAGGAGCGAGAGGGCGAAAGGAGGGCGTCGAGAGTAGAGGATCAAAGGTTGTTGGAGAAAGAATAACTCGTCGTGAGTTGTCAAAGTTGGATGCTGATGTCCAAGTGCCATGACCGTAACAAGGACTTTGATCCATGACCTTGGGGCGTCACATGTTCCCCACGACGGGCTCGGGTTCTCGCACTAAGCCGCTAAAATTTCCAATTTTAGTGGCTATAAGCACTAAAAGTCTCGCGGGGGGCTTGTTTAGTGGGGAGCCTTACAGAGCGGTATGACTCTGCGAGTGACAGTCATGAACCAATCCTTGACAAGCAACTTCAGTCAACCACAAAACGACGTCGACTGCCGCGTCTAAAGGCAGCAGGTTATCGACGCTCTTACATCAACTTACGGTGCTCGGATCTGGTCAGGAGACCTTCTTTTCAGGCAAAAAAGGGGGAAAAAAAGGCGCCCCAAGGATAAGCCCTCGATTACATCATGGCATCTTCACAACTTAGCGCCGCAGAGGCCCAGTGGCGGGAACAATATGCTGCCATGCAAGAGGCCATCGCCAACCTCAAGATTCCCCAGGAAAACGGATCAGTTGATGGAGACATCGACATCGACATCGACGAAGACGAGTTTGGCGGCTACTCTTCTGGAAACAGCGGCCAAGATGTCTGGGACTTTATCTCGGACGACGACCAAGATGCCTTGAGCAGCGATTTTCTCGATGGAGAGGCTTTTGATGGACCAGCTGCCGCAGACTACGGTGCTGAATGGTTCTCGACAAAGTGCTCAGAGATTTCAGCAAAGAACGATCTCTCGGCTGATGTATTCGAGAGCCAGATCATGAGCGTACTCAACTCTGGTCGCTCCGATGACGAACTTCAGATCCAGCTTACCGACTTGGTTGGCTTCGACGACCTTGACTTTATCATCGAAATCTTGGGCCATAGAAGTGACATCGTTTCTGCCGTCAACAGCCAGGATCAGGCAGCCTCAAGCGGTCCTCGACTTCTGAACAAAGCCCAAAGGGAAGAAAACTTACGTCGTCAGGATCAGGCACACAAGTCTGCAGCTCTTGCGCCGGCGCACTCAAAGGAACCACAGTATCCTCATGTCTACAAAGCATACAGCGCCGGCAATACGCTGAGCTATGCTGGCAAGAAGTACGGTTTGCCAGTCGGCAGCGAGCGGCTATCATTCGACAAATATGAGGAGTACTTTATTCCAGCTGGCCGAAAAGGTGTTTTGGGCCCTGGCCAGAGACTGGTCCCCATCAGTGAGCTCAATGGACTGTGTCGGAATACCTTCAAGGGCTACAAGACTCTCAACCGCATGCAGAGTCTTGTTTATCCTGTCGCCCACAAGACCAGTGAGAACATGTTGATTTGTGCCCCTACCGGTGCTGTAAGTCTTGCTATCGGCATAGTTTGCATTCTAATACTGACGTTCGCAGGGTAAAACGGATGCCGCCATGCTCACCATTCTTCAAACAATCGCTCAGAATGTTGAGCCCAACCCCTTTGAACATCCAACAGCCACCGAATTTGCCGTTAATGCCGAGGACTTCAAGATTGTCTATGTTGCTCCCATGAAAGCTCTTGCTGCCGAAGTCACAGATAAGCTAGGCAGACGTTTGGCTTGGCTTGGTGTCAAGTGTCGAGAGTACACTGGAGACATGCAACTGACCAAATCCGAGATCATCCAAACCCAAATCATCGTGACAACCCCTGAGAAATGGGACGTTGTTACTCGTAAGGGTACTGGAGATACGGAACTTGTCCAAAAGGTCCGTCTGCTCATCATCGATGAGGTTCATATGCTTCACGACGAACGAGGTGCTGTTCTTGAATCTCTGGTAGCTCGAACGGAGAGACAGGTTGAGAGCACCCAGTCGCTCATCCGAATCGTCGGCCTCAGCGCCACACTGCCCAACTATGTCGACGTTGCAGACTTCCTCAAGGTCAACAAGTATGCAGGCCTGTTCTACTTTGACGCATCTTTCCGACCTGTTCCTCTCGAACAGCACTTTATTGGTGTCAAGGGGAAAGCTGGCACAAAGCAATCCAAAGAGAACCTTGACCAGGTTGCCTTTGACAAAGTCAAAGAAATGCTGGAGCGGGACCACCAAGTAATGGTTTTTGTCCACTCACGAAGAGATACGCAGCTTACAGCACGAATGTTGCACCAGAAAGCTATTGATGCGATGTGTGCGGATCTGCTGGACCCCTCCTATCACCCTGGATTCGACCAGGCCTCTCGAGATATCAAGCAGTCCAAGTCCAAAGAGATCCGTGAGTTGTTGTCGAAGGGCATTGGTGTTCACCATGCTGGTATGGCAAGATCTGACAGGAACTTGATGGAGAGACTATTTGGAGAGGGCGTTCTAAAGGTCCTCTGCTGTACCGCTACCCTGGCCTGGGGTGTCAACTTGCCTGCTGCAGCAGTTGTCATCAAGGGAACTCAGGTTTACAGTGCACAGGACGGCAAGTTCGTCGACTTGGGCATCCTGGACGTGCTGCAGATTTTCGGTCGAGCCGGTCGTCCTCAGTTTGAGGATACTGGTATTGGCATGATTTGCACCACTCATGACAAGCTTACTCACTATCTGACTGCCGTGACGGAACAGCAGCCTATTGAGTCCAAGTTCTCTACAAAGCTGGTCGATAACCTGAATGCTGAGATTGCGCTGGGGACTGTTACTTCTATCCCCGATGCCGTTCAGTGGATCGGATACTCGTACCTCTTTGTGCGTATGCAGAGAAGCCCAATGTCTTATGGCATTGAATGGTCAGAGATCCGAGATGACCCGAATCTGGTTCAGAGACGTCGCCAGCTTGCCATCCAAGCCGCCAAGACTCTGCAGCAATGTCAGATGATCATCTACAATGAGAGAACAGATGAACTGCGCAGCAAGGACATTGGCCGAATTGCCAGTCAATACTACATCTTACACACAAGTATCCAGGTGTTCAATGCCATGATGCAGCCCCACGCTACTGAGGCAGACATCCTCAAGATGATCAGTATGAGTGGAGAGTTTGACAACATCCAATCCAGGGATAGTGAAGAGAAGGAGTTGACTCACCTGAGACGAGAAGTTATTCCATGCGATGTCGACGGAGGTATCGATACGCCTCAGGCAAAGACGAACATCTTGCTTCAGTCTTATATCTCAAAGGCGCAACCCGAAGATTTTGCCCTGTCAAACGACATGAACTATGTTGCTCAGCAGTCTGGACGTATCTGCCGAGCACTCTTCATGCTCGCTCTCAACCGTCGCTGGGGCCATCAGTGCCTAGTCCTGCTCACTCTGGCGAAGTCAATCGAAAAGCGCATATGGCCATACCAGCATCCTCTGCACCAGTTCGACCTTGCAAAGTCGGTTCTCAACCAGCTTGATGCCAAAGAGAGCTTAACTATCGAGACTATGAAAGACATGGAGCCTGCAGAGATTGGAGGTTTAATTCACAACCAGAGCGCTGGCAAGAACATTGCCAAAATTCTCAACAACTTCCCTACTGTCCATGTTGAAGCTGAAATTGCTCCGCTCAACCGGGATGTGTTGCGTATCAAGCTCTTTGTCATTCCTGATTTCCGATGGCACGACCAGATTCATGGAACTTCGGAGTCGTTCTTTATCTGGGTTGAGAATTCTGAAACATCGGAGATCTACCATCACGAGTTCTTCATTCTCAACAGGAGAAAGCTGCATGATGATCATGAGTTGAACTTCACAATCCCTCTGTCGGACCCTCTCCCTAGCCAAATCTATGTCCGAGCTGTATCGGACAGATGGTTGGGTGCGGAAACTGTCACGCCAGTGTCTTTCCAGCATCTTATCCGCCCAGACACTGAGAGCGTGTATACCGAACTCTTGAATCTGCAACCACTACCCATCTCAGCTCTCAAGAACCAAGCCCTGGAAGAACTTTACGCCAAGAGGTTCGAGTTCTTCAACCCCATGCAGACTCAGATTTTCCACACGCTCTACCACACTCCTGCTAACGTGCTCCTCGGATCACCTACTGGTAGTGGAAAGACTGTGGCTGCTGAGCTTGCCATGTGGTGGGCGTTCCGTGAGCGACCCAAGTCCAAGGTTGTTTACATTGCACCCATGAAGGCACTTGTGCGTGAACGTGTAAAGGATTGGGGAGTTCGGCTGGCACGGCCTTTGGGCCTCAAGCTGGTAGAGTTGACTGGTGACAACACTCCTGATACTAGAACTATTCAGGACGCCGACATTATCATCACAACTCCTGAAAAATGGGACGGTATCTCACGTTCTTGGCAGACAAGAGGATACGTTCGACAGGTCAGTCTGGTCATCATTGATGAGATACATCTTTTGGCTGGAGACCGTGGCCCTATTCTCGAAATTATCGTCTCCCGTATGAACTACATTGCGTCTTCGACTAAGAATGCAGTTCGTCTTCTGGGCATGTCAACAGCCTGTGCCAATGCCACTGATCTTGGGAACTGGCTGGGTGTTAAGGAGGGTCTCTTTAACTTTAAGCATTCGGTGCGTCCAGTTCCTCTCGAGCTATACATCGATGGCTTCCCACCAATCAGGGGCTTCTGTCCGTTGATGCAGTCCATGAATCGGCCAACCTTCTTGGCTGTCAAGAACCACAGTCCTGACAAGCCTGTCATTGTCTTCGTTCCCTCGCGACGACAGACTCGTCTGACTGCCAAGGATCTCATCAACTTCTGTGGTATGGAGGACAACCCTCGCCGGTTCCTACACATGGACGAGGATGATCTGCAGCTCAACCTCGCTCGAGTCAAGGATGACGCACTGAAGGAGGCCATCAACTTTGGTATCGGCCTGCATCATGCCGGTCTCGTCGAATCAGACCGACAACTTGCTGAAGAGCTCTTCTTGAACAACAAGATTCAGATCCTGGTTGCCACCAGTACTCTAGCCTGGGGTGTCAACTTGCCTGCTCACCTGGTTGTCGTCAAGGGCACCCAGTTCTTTGACGCCAAGATCGAGGCATACAAGGACATGGACTTGACGGATGTGCTGCAGATGCTGGGACGAGCCGGTCGTCCTCAGTTCGACAACTCGGGAGTTGCTCGCATCTTTACGCAGGACGCGAAGAAGGACTTCTACAAGCACTTCCTTCACACTGGCTTCCCTGTAGAGTCTTCGCTGCACACCGTCTTGGATAACCATCTTTGCGCCGAAGTCTCGGCTGAGACCATCGTCACCAAGCAGGATGCGCTCGATTATCTTACTTGGACATTCTTCTTCCGACGACTACACAAGAACCCTTCATACTATGGTTTGGAGATTTCTGCTGACGAGCATAACAGCATCGCAGCTCAGCAGCTTGCCAATGACTACATGATCGAGATGGTCAACAAGTCACTCAATGAGCTCGCCGACTCCAAGTGTGTCGAGGTCTTCCCCAATGGCGATGTTGACTCCACACCTCTGGGTAAGATCATGAGTTATTACTATCTGTCACACAAGACGATTCGTCATCTTGTCAAGCATGCAAAGGCCCAAGCCTCGTTCCTGGATGCCCTGTCGTGGATGTCTCGTGCTACCGAATATGACGAGCTTCCTGTGCGTCACAACGAGGAACTCATCAACAGCGCCCTTTCTGACAATCTGCCTTTCCCTGGACATGCCTTTGGACTGCCCATGTGGGATCCTCATGTGAAGGCCTTCCTCCTTCTCCAGGCGCACATGTCCCAGATCGAGCTCCCTATCACTGATTACGTGGGTGATCAGACGAGCGTCCTTGATCAGGCCATCCGTATCGTCCAGGCCTCTATCGATGTGCTCACAGAGCTCGGCTACCTGTCGAGTTGCCTGCAGATGATGGCGCTTCTGCAGTCTGTCAAGTCGGCTCGTTGGCCCACTGATGCGCCAGTTTCTATCCTCCCCACGATCGAGCCCGACGTCAAGAACGACACGCCTCTCTCCAAGATCAGCGCCCTGACTAAGCCTCAGGCGATGCAGCTTGCTAAGAAGCTGGGTGTGCCCGCCAGTCAGCAAAGTCGATTCACTCGTGCCGTGTCTATCCTCCCCAATGTGGAGGTCTCTATCGCTGAGGCCACTGCTCTCTCAGTTACCATCGGCCTGAAGCGCCTCAACCCGCTCGTGGAGCGTGAAGCACGCATCTACGCACCAAAGTTTCCCAAGCCACAGACAGAATCCTGGTTCGTCATCGTGGCGGATTTAACACGCGACGAGGTCATCGCCGTGAAGCGTGTAGGTTGGAGCACGACCCCCAACCGCAAGCTCGATGCTGGGAGCAGACCAACAGCCAAGACAAGCATTAAGCTACCACCGGCTGGAGCGGGCGAGGCTCGCAAATTGGATGTTCTCGTTGTCAGCGACGCTTACCCAGGTCTTGAATGTCGGGTCGAAGGCGTCGACATTCCCGCAGCCCCCACGGTGGATGATGCTGTTCAGTCAAAGAAGGCGGCTGCGTCTGGGGCAAAGTGAATTTAGTCTATAGGCAAGAAATTGAGGAACTGTTTCGGAGAGGGAGACCGAGGCTCTTTACGGTAGCTCCTATGCTATGGAAGAGGGAGAAAAAGACAATATAGAGGGATCTAAATATTGACCCAGGAACTAAAGAGCATGATGGAGAAATAAACATCTCGTGAGAGAAGAGCAGATGAAACCGCAAAGCCCGGACCCCCTATTATATCCCCTGAGAAATGTCGCGATGCAAGACCCGTGCACCCTCATGACCGGTTATCCTCCAACTCCTAGCGAAAGAAGAAACACAGCAAAAACAAAATGAGAACCAGCCGATGCGTCATGAGTTGGAAAAGGGGAAACAAACAGAAGATGCCATGGGTGCAGAAATAATAATGAGCCGAGAGACGTGAAATCAAGACGAAAAAACATCCCGACTATGAACCAACCTGCAAAAACATGAAAACAGACCCAAAATAGAGACGTAAAGTAAAAACAAGAGACCGGGTATCAAACATATGCGCTCAGTCGTCGAAACCATCCTAAAGCATCTCATCTCATCTCGTCTTGTCGCGTCTCGTCTTATCCAGCGTCGCCTCTGAGGCTTCTCGTAGACATGGGTGTCATCTCTCCACATGAATGTCTACATCGTTTCCGCTCGCGCCTCCTTTTCCTCGGTTGTAATCGTAGCGTGTGTAAAAAGAAAAAATCAACAACATCTCCTGCGCTCTTTGCGGTCCCAGCCATCCGGTTGTGTCTGCTCCTGAGAACCCGCCTGCTCGACTGTAACGGCGGGAGAGAAGCCCGGCGAGAAGAGCCAGCTCCGACGATCGCGGCCGACGCGGAAACTGCCGCGGGCATCGGCGCCGGCGCCGGCGAAATAGCCTCCGTCCATGCCAGCTTCGTAGCCCGGGGTCCCGGGTATGGCGGTGGCCATGAGGAGGGCCTGCTGCATCTTGCGGTTCTGCTCAACGAGCTTGCGAGTGACGACGCGGAAGACCTCCTCGACCCCCTCGCCCGTCTCGGCACTGATTTCATGGCAGGCATCCCATCCAACCTCCTGGGCCCAGAAGCCTGAGCTACGCTTGGAGCTGGGACTGCGAGGCTCCATGGACGGAGGGGACATGGCCTGGCCGCCTGCTAGGGGCGTGGGGACGTGGTAGGGGGTCGCGGTCGGGGGCGCCGTGCTGCCGACGCCTGGGGCGAGCTTCTCGGCGACGTAGGCGATGCAGCGCTCAAAGGGG